>CAUYQU010054151.1:0-45017 GCA_963574635.1 Cheracebus regulus
TTTTATTGCATTTTAGGTTTTGGGGTACATGTGAAGAACATGCAATATTGTTGCATAGGTACACACGTGGCAGTGTAATTTGTTGCCTTCCTCCCCTTCACCTATATCTGGCATTTCTCTCCATGCTATCTCCCCCCAACTCCCCACCCCACACTGTCCCTCCCCTATTTCCTCCCAACATACCCCAGCGTATAGTGCTCCCCTCCCTGTGTCCATGTGTTCTCATTGTTCAACACCTGCCTATGAGTGAGAACATGTGGTGTTTGATTTTGTGTTCTTGTGTCAGTCTGCTGAGAATGATGGTTTCCAGGTTCATCCATGTCCCTATGAAGCACACGAACTCATCGTTTTTTATGGCTGCATAGTATTCCATGGTGTATATGTGCCACATTTTCCCTGTCCAGTCTATCATTGATGGGCATTTGGATTGGTTCCAGGTCTTTGCTATTGTAAACTGTTCTGCAATGAAAATTCGTGTGCATGTGTCCTTATAGTAGAACGATTTATAATCCTTTAAATATATACCCAGTAATGGGATTGCTGGGTCAAATGGAATTTCTATTTCTGTGTCCTTGAGGAATCGCCACACTGTCTTCCACAATGGTTGAACTAGTTTACACTCGCACCAACAGTGTAAAAATGTTCCTATTTCTCCATATTCTCTCCAGCATCTGTTGTCTCTAGATTTTTTAATGAACGCCATTATAACTGGTGTGAGATGGTATCTCAATGTAGTTTTGATTTGCATTTCTCTTCTGAAGCTTTATTTTAAATGCTACTGAACCAAAGCAGTCTACTGGAGAAATTATTAGTGCACAGGCACTTTTGATTTCTCTCTGTCTCTCTGTCTCTGTCTCTGTCTCTCTCTCTCTCTCTCTCTCTCTCTCTCTCTCGAGCACACAGGAAGACTAGATACCTTGTCTCTCTTCTAACAATGTGAGATCATCTGACAAGTTTAGATCATTGGAATGTGAGAGAGTGACGTATGAAGAATAGTGGGACCTCATGTAGAGTACACTTACCATCTGTTTTATCTGGAAGAAAGAGATTTCTCTGACAAGAAATTGAGTGGGCACAAAAAGACTTAAAAGCACTATAGAAAATTTTTATTGGTTAAAATTACCAGTAACAGCTTTTAGAGCTTGGGTGATAAGATGGTGCCTACAGCCCACACAGAGGCAGACTGGAACTCGGGAAGCAAGTAACTCAGACCAGTTGCCTACAAAGTTATATGTATTTTGAATACTGATTTCACTGTTTCAAGATTGAATTTAAAAATATGGCAAAATCAACATCTCTAAGGAGCAAATTTGTTGAGAAGCATCAGAAGTATGTGCTATGAAAATCTTACTATGTTTATATGTTTTCTAATGACTAGGTTTATCTTTTTTAAAAAGTTCGCAGCTAGTTAAAGCTTTTAAGGGTTCTAATCTAGTTTACCTGTCCTACATGAAATCAGAGGGAGAACGTATGCTAATGTTTAGGCCATAGTGTTAAAAGGAAAACAGTATATGCCTGTGTGTGGTAAGAATTTTGTTGCCTCTGGTAACTGAAGCAAGGGAAAGTAAAACTCAGAGATCCTTGGGGATACCATTAGAGGACTCTCCTTTGAGAGAAAAATCTTTAAGGCTCTGTATTCTGTTTAATTAGAGTGAGCATATTTTCTGGTTGGACAACCCTGAATTTAAAAAAAGGCTGAGTCAGAGCAGATTCTAATATTTTAACCCTAAGTGGCAAGAAAAATAACACCCTTGACAGGAACAGAAGGTTGGAGAACATTAGGTGGAAGGAAAGTTCTGATTTGGATTTATTGAGTTGGAAATGCTGGGATGGCAGAATAACTTATTAAGTACTGATTATGTACCAGGTTTCCTTGTGCTCTGTGCCCAGACTTCCTTAGCAAATTCTGGGTTAAAAAATGGGAATCATGTTTAAATAACTATAGTATTTAATAACATGTGCAGTGTTCCATGGTGGCAGAGAGGAGAAAATGGATAACTTTGAGGCTCTTATGTGTTTCACTGAGAATATAATATTTGAGTTTTATCTAAAATGATGAGCATGACCTTGCCAGATAAACTTGCAAAGAAGGGGTAAAGGCAAAGATAACCACAGAGAGGAAACAGCTAGGCTCTAACTGTATGAAATCACATAATATGTTTGGCTCACTAACAGTCATTTATGGGGTGAGAAGAAAGGGCATAATAAAAGGTGACTTCGGAGAACATGGCTTGCAGCATCATAAAGAATAGGCCGTGAAATGAAGCTTAGATGTTATTTTGTAAGTATTGTAACGCCATTACAAGTTTGTTTGTTTGCTTGTTTGTTTTTGTTTTAGACATGGTTTTGCTCTATTGCCCAGGATCACAGCTCACTGGAGCCTTGACTTCCCAGGCTCAAGCAGTTCTCTGTCATCAGCCTTCCAAGTAGCTGGGACTATAGACATGCACCATCCGGCCTGGCTTTTTTTTTCTTTTTTTTTTTTGTAGAAACAGAGTTTCATCAAGTTGCCCAGGCTGGTCTTGAATTCCTGGGCTCAAGTGACCCTCCTGCCTCAGCCTCCCAAAATGCTGGGATTATGTAATTATTATGTAATTATTTATGTAGACATCAGCCCCTGTGCTCTGCCCCAGCATTCCAAGTTTTTAGGAAGAGGAGTAATTGATCAAATTCATAGTTTAGAAAGATTAATATGACAAAGTAGTATGACAAATGGATTATATAAGGACAGTATATGATGTCTAGAGAAGATTTATGAGGCCTTTAAGATATTTCAGGTGAAAAATGATGAGAACCTAAAAAGTATCAGTGAGTATAAAAAGGAGAGAATGAATGCCAAACTTACTTGCAATATAAAGCCAATCTATTTTGATGACATCATAGATGGAGTGTTCACTAACTGGATATGGTTTAGGCTGGATTGAGATGTGAATGGAATATTGCAGTTATTGAGGCAAAGGAAAATCTCTAATATGACAGTCAGTGTTCTAACTTGACAGTCATTCTTTTTTGCTGGTCACTATAGTGTCAAGTGGAGTGCCTACTGATCCATAAGGTGTGCTAATTGTTATCACCGACTACAGTTAACTTGAATTCCATGTGTCTAGTCTGCCCGTACTCAACAATTAGAAGAGTTTCTTGGAGATTCAGAACTGATAGGGAACAGGTTAGTTTTGTTGTAATTAATAAAAGTACCAGAAAGCCCAAGAGATCTGAACAAAAAGCTCTCTGTTTGAAAGAACACAAGGTTTTCCCTTTATTCCATGCTTCTAAAACTAATTACAGTGGTGCTAATCTAGTGCTGCTGTGGAGAAATTAGAGTCTATCTTTATTGTTCCATTTTATTTCAAAACATGCACCTGAGAGGCACAGATCTTTTTCCGGTGTGTGGTTGCCAAGGGACTAAGGCCTGTCTAGCTTATCCTAATTATTTCCTTTTCTCTTGTATTTTCTTTGCATTATTCAGAATTTAAGTAATGATCTCATCTTACTTTTCCAAAAAAAAAGAGAGAATTTATTAGATCCACGAAAATTTGATAAAATAGTAATAAAATACCCATGTATTATGACAATAAAACTGTATTTTTTTTCTTATTTAATAGATTAATGGGCTTGTTCTTCTTAGACACTTCAAGAAAATATTTTGTTCATGTGAAATCCTAATTTTATTTTTGGTAACATGGCTTTAAACAGGGTATCTATAGATTTGTTGATGCCAATGGAATAAAACTTCAAATCTGATAACCCAGAATAAAATTTCTGCAAAATTTGCTTTATATGTCCAATAATAAGAGATCAAGAGTCCTGATACTCATGAACGCTTTGACCTGGGAAAACCTGTGGACTACTTTCCACAAGTTAGAGGTTTCTTATCAAGCTCCACAGATACTATAGGCTGGGTCTGCAACCAAAAAGAGCATTCAAAGTTTTGGGAAAGAATAGAGAATAGTAGTTGGTAAGAGATCATGGAATTAACACAAGGAGGTGAAAAGTAAAAAGGATCATGGTAATAGAAGGAGGTAAAACGTAAAAAATGGTATCACAAATGAGGAAGAGAGATATCAAGACAGTAGGGAAGTTTATTATAGTTTCAGGCTGAAAACAATAAAGAGGGTCAGAATTCACACACACTCTTAATAAATTTCAAATAGCCATTCTCCCATTACATTCATGCTAGTTTTTGTACAAACCTAGTTTTCATAATTATGATAGACTTTTTGTTGAGTGGGGCCAAACTGTAATGTGTGCCAGTAAAAAATGCTGGAGCAGATATTCATGGAGAGGATAGTATTCCTTTAAAATTCAGCAAATTGTGTGTGCCACTTAGAGTAAAACAGTATGTTTAGTTATGTTTTACACATTGAAGGGTTTTTTGGCTTTTATTTTTATTATTATTATTTTTTTGAGACAGAGTTTTGTTCTTGTTGCTCAGGTTGGAGTTCAATGGCGCAATCTCAGCTCACTGCAACCTCTGCCTCCCAGGTTCAAGCGATTCTCCTGCCTCAGCCTCCTGAATAGCTGGAATTACAGGCATGCGCCACCACACCTGGCTAATTTTGTATTTTTAGTAGAGATGTGGTTTCTCCATATTGGTCAGGCACAGCTTGAACTCCTGACCTCAGGTGATCCATGCTCCTCAGCCTCCCAAATTGCTGGGATTACAGGTGTGAGCCACCATGCCTGGCTTTTTTTTTTGGCTTCAATAGCAATTTTATTACATTATTGATTAGGCATTTATTGGTGCTCTTTTACATAATTCTCATTCTGTTCTCCTTTATCCTTCTTCTGTTCTTTCTCCTTTTTCCTCACCTTCTTCTGTTACTCATATCTCCTAAAAGTCATCTGAAGACAAATTGGACTTGGGATATTCACCGTAATGCTTTGGGAAGGTTGCCACAGAAATCTGCTCCTCAGACATTTCAACAAGTTGGTTTTATCACATACCATTTTGCCACAGTTTTTAAAATTTGTTCATTTATTTTGGATGGATAATAAATGTACATAGTTTTGGGGTAGATATATTGAGTTTTAGGTGTCTGTAAAATATTGGTGGAACTATCTGACAGACAGTGGTAGAAAGTTCTGAGGCTTAAGAGAAACAAAGACTAATAAGAACAGGGTAAAAATGTTGCTGTTCAAATCAAGGAAGAAAAGCATTTCTAGGATAATTGAGTACTCAGCAGCTTAAACAACAAAATGAGGTCCTTATCTCAACATCAGCCCATTGGCTAGTGGGCTTTTCTACCACTACTCAGATCTTCTCTGCTCATTTTTTAAAGAGCTGACTCTTATATCCGTATTTTCAGACATTTGTTAACGCATAGCATTCTAAGTATATATCTAAAGATAATAACTATTTACATCATTCCCAAATATTACCTGTTACTTGAATTCACTAATTATATGCCCTTATAAGAACAGTCAGTATATACTGTTAACAATGGTTGTGGGCATGAGGAAAGAGTTTAACATTGGCTGGGTGCGGTGGCTCACACCTGTAATCCCAAAACACTTTGGGAGGCCAAGGTCGATGGATCACAAGGTCAGAAGATCAAGACTATCCTGGCTAACACAATGAAACCCCATCTCTACTAAAAATACAAAAAGCCGATTGTGGGGGCACACACCTGTAGTCCCAGCTACTTGGGAGGCTAAGGCAAGAGAGTTGCTTGAACCTGGGAGGTTACAGTTAGCCGAGATCAAGCCACTGCACTCTAGGCTGGGAGACAGAGCAAAACTCTGTCTCAAGAAAAAAAAAAAGAATTTAACATTCTATTAGGTCTCTATGACCCACTTAATTTCTTTGCAGAACACGTATTTATATTCTGATTATAATTCCAAGAATTGGCCTTTTCTTGATGGAGTAGAGATTATACCCATTATCCAAATATGCATCCTTTTAGTGAAGACAGAAAAGCTCTATCTGTGATGTAGTATATATATTTGATAGCAGTTAGCTTTGTCTTAATCTCACCTGACTAACCTACTGCATTTGGCACAGTGGAAATTTTCTATTTCTTGCATCTCCTTTGCAAATTTATTCTTCTATTTCAGCCATAAAATATCTTAGTTCCTCAAGCTTTAATCATGCTTCTTCTTCCTTTACTTCCCTTTACTCTTTCTCCCAGGCAATATGAGACAAGCATAAGGCATAGTAGCACTAATGACTACCACTGAAATCTAGAAAAATCAGCTAGTCTACATTTTCACTATCAAACTCACATTAATGTGCCCCACAGTAAATCCATGGTATACACCTTTCTGGGCAGGTCTGACCTGGTCTTGTTCATGAAGCTGAAGTCTGGATGAGTAATGGCATAAGATTCTGTGTATATCAGAGAAAGCTGACTTGTTTATATACCTATTATTCAATAATTTATGAAAATTACATATTAATTTTCAGCATAGTTACATGCATCTCATTAAGTGGTACCAGGATCCATGGAGTTACATCTAAGAGACCTAAGTATCCTCAAAGCATCTCTTTTCCACAAAACTCATAACCAACCCATAACCATGACCTGTCATTTTTCTCCTTAATCATCTCTTTAATCCATTGATTATTATTTTTTAAATTGTCACTGCCATCAAAGTCCAAAACACAGCCAATTTTACCTGGACCATTGTAGTAGCTGTTTACTGTCATTCATTCTGTAGTAGTTTTCTGCCATTCATTCTGTCTTCCTCCAATTTATTGTATATATTACAATAAGAGTGATCTTTAAAAGGACAAATATGATAATGTCATCTCAACTGAAACTCTTCAGCAATCTCCCATTACTTCTAGGAGTTAAGAAAAAAAATGGACTTAGCATTTAATTCTCCAAACTCATCTTGCAATATTCCATACCTTCTCTCTGCACTCTACCCATACCAGCTCTCTTTAAGTTTCCTGAACTTGTCATGGCTTTTGTACACATTTGTCTACAAATGTATATTTGTACATATGCAGACATATATTGTCCATATGTATAAAATGTTAAACCTATAGTTCCACCTCCCCCCAGTCCTCTCTGTGAGTGCCGTGGACTGCAACTGCCTCTATTTGGCTATCCTGGACTCTTCCCAACTAAGGTCTTTTTTTACTTTCAATGGGTTTATCAAGACATAACCCCATTGTAAGTCAAGAATATCTCTACTATATTCCAGAATTTACTATTTATATCTTCCTTATATTCACACAGAAAGATGCAAAACCCAAAATTGATTACTGATTTTTAGCACATGATCCATAATGCTCTCTTATGAAAAGAATTAAAAATGTAACTCATTCAAACTAAATTTGTTCAATAATAGCCTAACCATAATACACCTTAATTTACTATAATATAGGAACCCATAATTTATATACACTGAGGTAATTGCTACTGTTTCCCTATCCAAATCAATAAACAGTCCTGAACTGTTAGGCCTAAGTCCTGGAAACTAATCAACTTGAGAATTACATGTTAATCTGTTTGTTTCTATGCTTTATTTGAATATCTGGTGCATATAAAGATGACATGTTTACAAATTTTCCCATTTGAGATATCAGTGACTAGAAGTATATTTTTTCTTTTATCTTATAGTCAAGCTTTGATCATTATTTTCTAAGTTCTTTACAACTCTTGTATTAGTTAACATATAAAAAGAATTCAGTAAAATGCCTGAGACATTGAAGGTGCTCAATAAATGTTATTTACTCAACTAACCTTAGACACTATTTTAATTTACTTTAATGTTTTCTCAAATTTACACATTATTATCATTATCTTATTAAAAATATAAAAAGTCATAAGTGCCTTTATTTTCTTTTAACAATTTTTAAGTGTTTTTTATTCTTTGAAGCAATCTATAGAGAAAAATAACTTGCCAATTTTAATAACTCTGACAAAAATCTTAAACCCTATCTTTAGGGGCCAAAAAACAGTGGCAGAAGGAGACATGAAGTAAACGATGACAAAAATGCTACAACAAAAATATGTCCTGTGACCGGAAAGATCAATAAAGTTTTCTTATTTAGGAGGATTAGCAGAATGGTATTTATGCTATTTACAGGAAGACAAGACGGGAGCAAAAAGAGATACCAGGAATATGCAGAAAGAATGTGATATATTCCAGAACATTTAAGCACCATGACCTAGATGGAGTTCAGAATGAAAGTCAGGGATAGGTGAGATGAGGCTGGATAGGCAGGCACATGCTGGATCAGAGAAGTCTGTGTATTTGACTTCACAGCAGAAAAATATTGAAGGATTTAAAGAATACAAGCAATGTGATGAGATTTGGCTTTTTGAAACCTCAGTGTAGTTGCAGCGGCATGGTGCTTTCATTTAATAAGGCCTCTCCAAAGAGAAGATGAGAGCAGTTTAAGAGCTATATAATTTACAGTAAGCCATATGACAGCTATCACAAATACAGTGTATCAATTTACTGCTTTTTACAATGGAGGAAAAGAGCAAGCCTTGGATTACTGCACTAATGGTAACTAACCTTTTCCCCCATAAATACAAAGATTGCATAGAAAACAATTATATCAGACTAATGCAATTTATTTCTATGATGTCATCTCTCTGGGCTTCCGTAAGAATTGATCCAGTTCCAGATGGAAATCAAAATAACAAGCTAGACTGATACAATCAAGAACACTCCACCACTGAGAGAAAGAACATGAAATTGAAGGAAGGGTTGATTACTTTTGTCTGGGAACAGAGGGTAGCAGGTGGATGATCTGCCTATAGCCAGCATTGTTTAGTATCTTTATTCATCTATGTCTGAGGGCTTACCTATTAGTTTTTCATATTATAAAAAGTTTCTTGAACTTGATTACTTGAAAAAGCAAACATCTTTACATTTTTAATCTGTATTATATAGATGAAAGAACAGTGTAAATAAATGAAAAACAATTTATGAAGAAGAAGAAAACAAATTCTAAGCAAAGAAAAATTGTACCAGAAAAATTGAATGTGTTCCTGGGGCCATGAAGATCCTCATGTATATAAATGCATTCATGAATTAAGTTATGCTGGTAGTTTAACATGCATGCCTTTTTCTGCAATGTGCAAATAAAAAAGTATGTAAGTAATTGAAATGCTTCCCCTTAAAGGAGCAGTTCATCCTACTCAGGGAAACAAATTTAATTTGACTTCATATTTCAATAATAATACTGTTATAAACCCTTACACCTACTAATTTAATCCTCACAATAACCCTATAAAACAGGCACTACTGTGTTTCCTTTTAAAGATGATGAAGCTGTTGGCCGGGTGTGATGACTCACGCCTGTACTCCCAGCACGTTGGGAGGCCAAGGTGGGTGAATCATTTGAGGTCAGGAGTTCGAGACCAGCCTGGCCAACATGGTGAAACCCTGCCTCTACTAAAAATATAAAAATTAGCTGGACGTGTCAGGGGGCTCCTGTAATCCCAGCTACTCAAGAGGCTGAGGCAGGAGAATCACTTGAACCTGGGAGGCAAAGGTTATTGTGAGCCAAGATTATACCACTGCACTCCAGTCTGGATGACACAGAAAGAATCTGTCTCAAAAAGATGAGGAAGCTAAGTAACTTATTATAGTCGCTAGCGAATTGTGGAGTAATTTCAAGATCTAGAGAAAAAATTTTAGCAGATAAAGATTTAAACTAAACTAAAGTTATTAGAAATAGGTCCTGGTCATTATTTATTATCACTTTTGAATACTCACTATGAGAATACATGCTTTATAAAGCATCATCAAAATTTGATTTGATGTAATGCACACTAACATGTCAAACATATCAGAAATATTGTTTAACAGTGACCTAGTAAGGATGATTTTGACCCAAGTTATTATTTCAAGAGAAAACTGGAGGGACTATTTCTAGCAGAATATTTTTTATCCTCTGGAGACCTTTCACATGCCAACAACCTGACAGATGATGAAGAACGCATCATGACAAACTAACCTAAAGCTTTCAGTAAGATTAAGTGTCATTCTTATTTGCAGATACTTTTTAGCTACTGAATTGCAATTTAGAAAACAATCACTCCAGGGAGAAGCATGGTCTACTATTTTGTATATAGTATAACATTAAGATCCACTGAAGTTTTCTGGTTCTTTGAAATAAAATGAATCTTTAGTGCTTGACATTATCCTGCATCATAAATTCCTAAGGAATGGAATAAGCTTTGATTGCCTTATCTTGAAAACTTGAAGTATTGACATTTGCAGAAGTCAAAATCTTTAGGAGGTGTTTTATTATCATGGAAAAGGCTCCAGAAAATAGTATGTGGCTATCAGTTTTTCATTCTTATACCATTTTTATGGGAAATCTAGTGACCTATATTTTTATTCTGTCTTTTCATTCAGTATTTATAGAAAGCAACTTCTTAAGATGACAGGAAATTGAAATCTTGCATGAAACATTTCACCCATTTTGTCTTGTAAGATGGAGTTCTTATATTTAGAAAGTTAATGAAATTAATATCAATTTAAATAATTTTATTAAACAGTGAGTAAATGTTGCTCAGGTAATAATAAAGGAATTTGGAAAGAGAGGGAGAAGTTGAAGAGGACACTGTTTTTTGGTTTGGATAACTAGGTAGATACTGATGCCATTAAGAGAGAAAGGAAAACCTAAGGGAGAAAACAGGCTTGGGGTGGAGTGGTGTGGAAAGATAGCAAAATCAGCAGTGCAGCTTTGAGCACGTCCATTGAAATACAGTGTGCTGTGATGGCTAAGACTTCAGCACTGGAGCCATTTGGCTTTCACTGAAATCCTGGCCCACATTTTCTATTTGTGTGCCACAGAAAAAGTTATAAAGTATCTCTATGCCT
Source organism: Cheracebus regulus (assembly GCA_963574635.1). Taxonomy (NCBI): domain Eukaryota; kingdom Metazoa; phylum Chordata; class Mammalia; order Primates; family Pitheciidae; genus Cheracebus; species Cheracebus regulus. The sequence goes on from CAUYQU010054151.1 coordinate 10,795, forward strand.
CAGTTGTGCCTCCTATAATATGGAGACAGAATTGTGTCTATGAGAGTTATCAGAAATAAATTAGTAAATTCACTTAAAGTATATGACACAAATACTGGTTTAGATAAAGCACTTAAGAACATGAGTGGAAAAAAATAATTTCTAAATTTGAGTTAAGAAGTAAAAAGAAAGTCAAAATGGAAAATATAAACAACTGTAGTGATGTCAGGCAGTAAAAGTGCCAGAAGAGAGAGTGTCTCTCATCAGGCAAGATTTGCTTCAAAGGCCACTTTCAGAACTTACTCTATTTTTAAATTTTAAATGCTTATGAAACCAAATTGGGTAACTACACCAGAAAGGATGGAAAGAGGTTACATGAAATTTTTATAAGCAAAAGCAAAAGCACTTAGAAACTTTTCACAGAAAATAGAAAATCATGTGGTTCCATCCTTCAGGACAGTAAGCACAGCCCACTGCATTGTCAATGGGAAAGGCAGTTTCTTCACCCTACAAGTGAAGGAAAGGGAGACGGAACCCAGAGTTGAGCAGAGGAAAGAATGAACAGCCTATAGCAATGTGAGATTCTTGTGGAATTGATACCTGTGGTATAAAAATAGCTGCAAAGGGTTTTTTTTACCAGGTAATTTGCAAGTCTGTAGAGCAGAACAAACCCCATGAAGATTCCTGATGAGTCAAGGACAAAGTATTCTATTGGAATTTGGTAGCAGAACACTGGATTAGATTAAATATGCAGATTTTAATTTTGAGGTTAGCTAGAGCCTTCCATACCTCAGTCTATGTCTTTGTTTTAGCATTACCTAATTTTTAAGCATTACCTAAGTTTTAAGTATTACCTAAGTTTTAGCATTACCTAGTTTTTTTTTCCTGCTCCATGCAAACTGTTAGCTTTTAAATTAAATGCTTATTTATTTAATTATTTATTTATTAACTGTACTTCAGGTTCTGGGGTACATGTGCAGATCATACAGGATTGTTGCATAGGTAGACACATGGCAATGTGGTTTGCTACCTCCATCCCCCCGTCACCTACATCTGGCATTTCTACCCACATTATCCCTCCCCAACCTTCCCACCCCCCATTGTCCCTCCCTTGGCCCCCTCAACAGACACCAGTGTGTGATGCTTCCCTCCCTGTTTCTATGTGTTCTCATTGTTCAATACCCGCCTATGAGTGAGAACATGCAGTGTTTGATTTTCTGTTCTTGTGTCAGTTTGCTGAGGATAATGGTTTCCAGGTTCATCCATGTCCCTACAAAGGACACGAACTCATTGTTTTTTATGGTTGCATAGTATTTCATGGTGTATGTGTGCCATATATTCCTTGTCCAGTCTATTGTTGATGGGCATTTGGGTTGGTTCCAGGTCTTTGCTATTGTAAGCAGTGCCGCTATGAACATACGTGTGCATGTGTCTTTATAATAGAATGGTTTATAACCCTTTGGGTATATACCCAGTAATGGGATTGCTGGGTCAAACAGAATTTCTATTTCTAGGTCCTTGAGGAAGCACCACACTGTCTTCCACAATGGTTGAACTAGTTTATACTCCCACCAACAGTGTAAAAGTGTTCCTATTTCTCCACATCCTCTCCAGCATCTGTTGTCTCCAGATTTTTTAATCATCACCATTCTAACTGGCATAAGGTGGTATCTCAATGTGGTTTTGATTTGCATTTCTCTAATAGTGATGATGAGCATTTTTTTCATATGTTTGCTGGCCTCATATATGTCTTCTTTTCAAAAGTGTCTGTTCATATACATCTCCCAATTTTGGATGGGTTTGTTTGTTTTGTTTTTTTTTTCTTATAAATCTGTTTTAGTTCTTTGTAGATTCTGGATATTAGCCCTTTGTCTTATGGATAGATTGCAAAAAAATTTTCCCATTCTGTTGGTTGCCAGTTCACTCTAATGATTATTTCTTTTGCTCTACAGAAGCTCTGGAGTTTAGTTAGGCCCCATTTGTCTAATTTGACTTTTGTGGCCAAAACATTTGGTGTTTTAGTCATGAAGTCCTTGCCTATGGCTATGTCCTGAATGGTTCTGCCTAGATTTTCTTTTAGGGTTTTTATGGTGGTAGGTCCTATATTTAAGTCTTTAATCCATCTGGAGTTAATTTTTGTGTAAGTTGTCACGAAGGGGTCCAGTTTCTGCTTTCTGCACATGGCTAGCCAGTTTTCCCAACACCCTTTATTAAACAGAGAATCCTTTCCCCATTGCTTGTTTTTGTGAGGTTTGTCAAAGATCAGATGGTTGTAGATGTGTGGCATTGCCTCCAAGGCCTCTGTTCTGTTCCATTGGTCTATATCTCTATTTTGGTACCAGTACCATGCTGTTTTGATTACCATAGGCTTGTAGTATAGTTTGAAATCAGGTAGCGTGATGCCTCTAGCTTTGTTCTTTCTGCTTAGGATTGTCTTGGCTATGTGGGCTCTCTTTTAGTTCCTTATGAAGTTTAAGGTGGTTTTTCCCAGTTCTGTGAAGAAGATCATTGGTAGCTTGGTGGGGATAGCATTGAATCTATAAATTACTTTGGGCAGTATGGCCATTTTCACAATATTGATTCTTCCTAACCATGAGCATGGAATGTTTGCCCATTTGTTTGTGTCCTCTCTTATTTCCTTGAGCAGTGGTTCCTAGTTCTCCTTGAAGAATTGAAGAGGTCCTTTATATCCTTTGTTTGTTGTGTTCCTAAGTATTTTACTCTCTTTGTAGCAATTGTGAATGGGAGTTCACTCATGATTTGGCTCTCTGTTAGTCTGTTATTGGTGTATAGAAATGCTTGTGATTTCTGCACATTGATTTTGTACCCTGAGACTTTGCTGAAGTTGCTTATCAGTTTCAGGAGATTTTGGGCTGAGATGATAGGGTCTTCTAAATATACAATCATGTCATCTGCATATAGAGACAATTTGAATTCCTCTTTTTCTAATTGAATATCCTTTTTTTTTTTTTTTTTTTGCCTAATTGTTCTGGGTAGAACTTCCAATACTATATTGAATAGGAGTGGTGACAGAGGGCATTCTTGTCTGGTGCCAGATTTCAAAGAGAATGCTTCCATTTTTTGCCCATTCAATATGATATTGACTGTAGGTTTGTTGTAAATTGCTTTTATTATTTTGAGATATGTTCCTTCAATACCTAGTTTATTGAGAGTTCTTAAGCATAAAGCACTATTGAATTTTGTTGAAAGCCTTCTCTGCATCTATTGAGATAATCATGTGGTTTTTGTCTTTGGTTCTGTTTATGTGGTGGATTACATTTATAGACTTGCATATGTTGAACCAGCCTTGCATCCCTGGGATGAAGCCTACTTGATTGTGATGGATAAGCTTTTTGATGTGCTGTTGCTATCAGTTTGCCAGTATCTTATTGAAGATTTTTGCATCAATGTTCATCATGGATATTAGCGTTTTCTTTTTTTGTTGAATCTCTGCCAGGTTTTGGTATCAGGATGTTGGTCTCATAAAATGTTTAGGGAAGGATTCCCTCTTTTTGTATTGTTTGGAATAGTTTCAGAAGGAATGGTACCAGCTCCTCTTTGTAAGTCTGGTAGAATACAGCTGTGAACTCGTCTGGACCTGAACTTTTTTGGGTTGGTAGGCTATTAATTGCTGCCTCAACTTCAGCCCTTGTTATTGGTCTGTTCAAGGTTTCAACTTCTACCTGGTTTAGGCTTGGGAAGATGCAAGTGTCCAGGAATTTATCCATTTCTTCCAGATTTACTGGTTTATGTGCATAGAGTTGTTTGTAGTAATCTCCAATGATGGTTTGTATTTCTATGAAGTCAGTAGTCATATCCCCTTTATCATTTTTTATTGCATCTTTTTGATTCTTCTCCCTTTTCTTTTTTATTAATCTGGCTAGCAGTCTATTTTGTTGATCTTTTTAAAAAACCAGCTCCTGGATTTATTTGTTTTTTTTTTTTTGAAGGGTTTTTTGTGTCTCTATCTCCTTCAGTTCTGCTCTGATCTTAGTTATTTCTTGTCTTCTGCTAGCTTTTGCATTTTTTCAATCTTGCTCTTCTAGCACTTTCAGTTTTGATGATAGAGTGTCAATTTTAGATCTTTCCTTGCTTCTCATGTGGGCATTTATTGCTATAAATTTCACTCTCGACACTGCTGTAAATATGTTCTAGAGATTCTGGTATGTTGTGTCTTCATTCTTGTTGGTTTCAAAGAACATCTTTATGTCTGCCTTCATTTCATTGTTTACCCAGTCGACATTCAGGAGCCAGTTGTTCAATTTCCATGAAGTTGTGTGGTTCTGAGTTAGTTTCTTAATTCTGACTTCTAATTTGATTGCCCTGTAGTCTGAGAGACTGTTTGTTATGATTTCCATTCTTTTGTGTTTACTGAGGAGTGATTTACTCCCAATTATTTGTTCCATTTTAGAATAGGTGCCATTCAGTGCTCAGAAAATTGTATAGTCTGTGGATTTGGGGTGGAGAGTTCTCTAAACGTCTATTAGGTTTGCTTGGTCCAGATCTGAGTTCAAGTCGTGGATATCCTTGTTAATTTTCTGTCCCATTGATCTGTCTAATATTGACAGCGGATTGTTTAAATCCCCCATTATTATTGTATGGGAGTCTAAGTCTCTTTGTAGGTCATTAAGAACTTGCTCTATGTACCTGGGTACTCCTGTATTGGGCGTGTATATATTTAAGATCATTAACTCTTCTTGTTGCATTGATCCTTTTACCATTATGTAATGTCCTTCTTTGTCTCTTTTGATCTTTTTGGTTTAAAGTCCATTTTATCTGAGACTAGAATTGCAACTCCTGCTTTTATTCTTTTTCTTTTTTGCTCTCCATTTGCTTGATAAATCTTTCTTTATCCCTTTACTTTTAGCCAATGTGTGTCCTTGCACATGAAATGGCTTTCCAGAATACAGCACATCGATGGGTTTTTACTTTTTATCCAATTTGCCAGTCTGCGTCTTTTGATTGGGGCATTTAGTCCATTTACAGTTAAGGTTAGTATTGTTATGTTTGAATTTGATCCTGCCATTTTGATGCTAGCTGGATATTTTGCCCGTTAGTTGACACATTTTCTTTGTTGTGTCAATGGTCTTCACCATTTGGAGTGGGCTTTACATTTTTGGAGTGCCTGGTAATGGTTGTTCCTTTCCTTTTTTAGTGCTTCTTTCAGGAGCTCTTGTAAGGCAGGCCTGGTGGTGATGAAATCTCTCAGCAGTTGCTTGCCCATAAAGGATTTTCTTCCTCCTTCGCTTATGAAGCTTAGTTTGGCTGGATGAAATTCTAGGTTGAAAGTTCTTTTCTTTAATGATGTTGAATATTGATCCCCCCTCTCTTCTGGCTTACAGGGTTTCTGCGGAGGTATCCACTGTGAGTCTGATAGACTTCCCTTTGTGGGCAACCAGACCATTCTTTCTTGCTGCGCTTATTATTTTTACCTTGATCTCAACCCTGGTGAATCTGATGCCTGTGTTCTTTGGGGTTGCTCTTTTTGAGGAATATTTTTGTGGTATTCTCTGTATTTCCTGGACTTCAATGTTGGCCTACCTTGCTAGTTTGGGAAAGTTTTCCTGGATAATATCCTGAAGTGTGTTTTCCAGCTTGGATTCATTCTCTCCATCGCATTCATGTTCACCTATCAAATGTAGATTAGGTCTTTTCACATAATCACATATTACTTGGAGGCTTTATTTCTTTTCACTCTTTTTTCTCTATTCTTGCCTTCTCATTTTATTTCATTGAGTTGATCTTCAATCTCTGATATCCTGGTCGATTTGGCTATTGAAACTTGTGTATGCTTTGTGAAGTTCTCATGCTGTTTTTCAGCTCCATCAAGTCATTTATATTCTTCTCTAAGCTGTTTATCCTAGTTAGCATCTTATCTAACCTTTTTTTCTAGGTTCTTAGTTTCTTTGCATTGGGTTAGCACATATTCTTGTAGCTCTGAGAAGTTTGTTGTTACCCACCTTCTGAAGCCTGTTTCTGTCAATTTATCATATTCATTCTCCATCCATCTTTGATCCCTAGCTGCTGAGGAGATGTGATCCTTTGGAGGAGGAGAGGCATTCTGATTTTTGGTGTTTTCTTCCTTTTTGTGCTGGTTTCTTCCCATCTTAGTGGCTTTATCTACCTGTGGTCTTTGTAGTTGGTGACTTTTGGATGGGGTCTCTGAGTGCACATCCTTTTTGTTGATTTTGAAACTATTTCTTTCTGCTTCTTAGTTTTCCTTCTAACAGTCACACCCCTCTGCTGCAGGACCACTGGAGGTCCACTCAAGGCCCCGCTCACCTAGGGATCACTGCAGGGGCTGCAGAACAGCAAGGGTTGCCTCCGGGTTTTCCTCTGCTATCTTCATCCCAGAAGGGTACCTGCCAGATGTCAGCTTGAACTCTCCTTTATGAGGTGTCTCTTAGGGTATACAGGGGTTGGGGAGTTGCTTGAGGAGATAATCTGTCCCTTACAGGAGCTCAAGAGTTGTGCTGGGAGCTCTGTTGTTCTTTGCAGAGCTGCTGGGCAGGTACCTTTAAGTCAGCTGCAGCTGAACTCATTACTGCCTCTTTTCCCAGGTGCTCTGTCCCAGGAAGGCCAGCTTTATTTATAAGTTCCTGTCATGCTGCTGCCTTTTTCCATAGATGCCCTGCCCCACATGGAGTAGTCTAGTCACAGTCTGCCAGCAGAGTCATTGCTGAGCTGCCACAGGCTCTGCCCAGCTGCTGTGTGAACTGCCTTGGTAGTGGCAGACTGCCTCGGTAGTGGGGGATGCCCTTCCCCTCTCTGAGCTGTACTGTCCTGGGTCCAGCTGCACTTACTGTGAAACTCTCAATCCAGAGTGTTTCAGATTGCTTGTTTTGTGGTGGTGGTACCCATCGAGCCAGACTGCCTGGCTCCCTGTCTCAGCCCCATCCCTTTCAGTTGAATGGGCGGTTCTGTCTCCCAGGTGTTCCAGGTACCAGTCAAAAAGGCCACCCAGACTTGTATGAATTTCTGTGCACCAACCTGGCACCAGCTGAAACCGCTGCACTGAAAACTCATGGTGCTTTTCAGTCAGGGAATCTCCTGGTCTGTGGGCAGTGAAAACTTGTTTGGAAATGCGGTGATCATTCACCCTCTGTGCTGTTGTCGCTGGGAACTGCACTCCGGAGCTGTTCCTATTTGGCCATCTTGGATCCTCCCCCACCAAATGCTTATTTTTAAATGACATTGGAGTTTTTTTTTCCTCTAAGTGCCAGTATTCCCATAGTTTTGGTTTTAGAACTAGCAATGCCTGTGAAAAAGAAAGTGAAAATCTAAGATTTCTGTCTTGGGGTTTTTGGTGCATGCAGTTGACTACTTAATTTTCTTACTAATTGTGAACATTGATGTGAAACAAATTAATAAAGCTCTTGAATCATTCTATTTTATGTTTTATCAAGTGATATAAATATATTACTAATTATAATTTCAGTTCAGGCTTTATAATTGATTTTCCTTAAACATTGAAGAAACACAAATTTATGGGCTTCCTGATGATTTTTCTTCTAGGCATCATGTCCTATAGTTTGTCATCCCTGATGAACGTAAAGTTAAACTGTTCACAAAGGTTTCATCTCCCGTTCCACTGCTATTAATCATGATTATTCTTCCAAAAATATTATACTTTTTCTATAAAAAGAAAAAAATGGGAAAAAAAATTACAAGGCAATGGAAACTGTTATAAGGCCCTTTTCTTTCCACATTATATAAATTATTATAAGGACTCCTAATAGCTTTTCCTGTTAAGGCAGACCCAGTATGAAATGGGAATTATAGCAACCATTTTGGGGCCATAATTACATGCTATTAATTTTTATAATGATTGAAAAATATTTAACAGGTATAAAAATTTTCATAGAAATTAATGTAGTCTCCCTGTGTCAGATTGTTTTTTCATAGCATGTAGTTTCCCTGTGTCAGATTGTTTTTTTCATAGCATAACTTTAAATCTTTTCTTCAACTTCAGTGTTTGAAGATAGTTTTAATTCTGTTTGTGATACTGAAGATTATTTGGGCCAGTTATAGCTTAGTAGGTGTGGAAGAGGCCAAGGTTGCAGGGCCAGGCCCTGTGTGAACCTTTGAGCTTCATAGAGAGTTTCACAGCATGGAGTGTGTCCCCGTGATCATCCAGTGTTGTCATGCATTGGTTGGTCAAAATGGGGAGGGATTAGGACAGTTTGGATAGCTCAACAAGATATATTCTCACTCTGTGGTGGTCCTGCTGACAAATCGGAGCATCACTTTTCTTTTTAAGAAAACAAATCTTTGCTGGGCATGGTGGCTCACCCCTGTAATCCCAGGGCTTTGGGAGGCCGAGGCAAGTGGATCACCTGAGGTCTGGAGTTTGAGACCAGCCTGGCCAACATGGTGAAACCCCATCTCTATTAAAAATACAAAAATTATCTGGGCATAGTGGTGGGTACCTCTAATCCCAGCTATTTGGGAGATTGAGGCAGGAAAATTGCTTGAACCTTGGGGTGGGGGTGGTGGAGGTTGCAGTGAGCAGAGATCATGCCATTGAACTCCAGCCTTGGCAACAAAAGCAAAACTCCATCTCAAACAAACAAACAAAAAAACAAAACTGTTTTTTAAAAATTGCTTTTCAATATTAACTCAAAAGTTCAGATTTTGGGGTGGTGGTACACCATGACATTAATGTTTTTTTAACTATGAAATGAAAAAGCTTTAAAATCTCTAAGTTTGGTTAGTTCTGTCAGCACTGGTTAAATTACCATTTCATAAACACTTTTCAGGTCTGATCCATATTTAAGGATAATGCTTTAAAAATATATATTAAGAAAAACAATCCTTTAAATAAACTTGAAACGTTACTTATTTTAAAATATATGAAGTGAGATGGTGTGGTGAGGTGAAAATATCACTGGACTAGGAGCAAGGTGACTTAAGTTCTAAATAGGTATCTTTTAGGAATCTGATTTTGAGGAAATCATTTACTATCCATTTCTTCATGTTAAAAGAAGTCATCTTAAACTCTCAGCTTTTTTATAACTATGCAATTTATATTATGTTTACATAAGGATACACTTGTTTGTCAAGCTGAGCATACCTGTAACTTTTTAACCTATGCTACCGTCTTCAGTGCCAATCTTGGGCAAAACTGTGCAAGAAGTGAAGTTTATATGAATATCCACTCTCATTTTAGGACTCTCCTTTCATATTAGTGTCATCTTGCCTGCCTGCCTTCCACATGCTCCATGACTTGATGCAAATTTAACACTTCTATTTCACCTAACATAAGATTTACTGCTGCTCTGGGTATCTCCAGGAAGGTTTCCCATTTAGTAACATCAAAATGCCCTACATCTTATTTCCTCAGGGCTCAAAACAATCTTACAGATATTGTAATGGAGTTTGACTTAATAGCTAATTTTCAGGTGGTGGCTGATCCTCTGAACATCTCTTTGCTGCCCAATCCATTGGTGATAGTATGAATTTTCAAACCTGTTGTGAATAGACAGAACCCTGTCCAGTGGAAGGAGAATTTAATAAAGATAGTGCTGAAAGAATTCCTTAGGTAATCTACAACTAGGACTATGCCTGGTAACAGTAATACATTCCATTGTTCCATTGTTTTAAAAACCAGAAATCTTCTTACAATGAAAAATAATATTTAATTCATAAAGCTTAGTTTTTTTTTTTTTTGTCTGTCTCACTGTCACCCAGGCTGAAATGCAGTGGTGCCATCTCAGCTCACTGCAACTTCCATCTCCCAGGTTCAAACAATTCTCGTGTCTTGGCCTCCTGAGTAGCTGGGATTACAGGCACGTGCACCATGCTCAGCTAATTTTTCTATTTTTAGTTGAGATGGGGTTTCACTCCATTGTTTATGTTGGTCTCGAACTCCTGACTTCAAGTGATTTGCCTGCCTTGGCCTCATAAAGCTTACTGTTTTGCAGAACTCATTTATTCAGTAAATATTTATTGAGTGCCTACCAGACACCAGTCACTGCACAAGGCACTGAGTATGTGGTATCCCCAAACAAGAGACAAAATCCTAGTCCTTAGGTAGTGCTAATGTGGTCTGTAATATCTTAGTAAGGCCTTTGGCATATGACCCAGAGTTAACACAATATGCATTTTTAGTTTTGCAAAGAACAGGCTTGGTCTATTTTGGTTCCAGAAAATTTTGGTTCATAGACCTATATTGAAAACCCCAATGTGTTATCAAGAGAAAGGAGAAAGAAATGGGAGACAGTACGCTCTGTTAACAAAAAAAGCTGAACTCTGTAAAATACTTAAAGAGGTTTAAGTCTGAGCCAAATATGAGTGACCATGGTCTGGAATACAGTCTCAAGAGGTCTTGAGAACATATGCCCAAGTCAGTCAGGTTAAGCTTGGTTTTATACATTTTAGGGAGACAGAAGCACAAGTAAAGACATCAATTACTACATGTAAGGTGTATATTGCTTTGGCCCAGAAAGGGAGGGCAACTCAAAACCAGGGCCTTATAGGTCATAAATCCATTCAAAAATGTTCTAATTAGCAACTGGTTGAAAGAATTAAGCTTCAGCCAGGCACACTGGCTAACACCTGTAATCCCAGCGCCTCAGGAGGCACAGGCAGGAGCATCACTTGAGGTCAGGAGTTTGAGACCAGCCTGGCCAATATGATGAAACCCTGTTTCTGCTAAAAACTAGCCAGGCATAGTGGCATGTGCCTGTAAGCCCAGCTACTGAGGAGGCTGAGGTCTGAGAATCGCTTGAACCCAGGAGGCCAAGGTTGCGATTAGCTGAAATAGCACCACTGCACTCCAACCTGGGGGACAGAGCAAAGCTCTGTCTCTAAATAAATAAACAAACAAACAAACTAGAAAATAGTTGAAGCTTCTTCCGATGATTCACGTTTCTTTTAGTTTGAACACTTTCTCTTGATCAGGAGCCTCAGGTTCCTTTTGTATGCATGCTGGTTTCTATAAATTTGGAGCCAGAAAGTAACTGGAAATTAAAGATATTATAATATAAAAAATAAAATTACATTGATTCTACTCTACATATTTTATTCTACTTTTGGATAAAAATCTCAAACATTTTTGCCTGCTCTATACAATTATAAACCCTCTTTCTAATATTGTTTGTCAAAATTAATCTTCAAAATATGCTTATTATAGTGCAAAACTTACTGTGAGCACACAAGAATAGTATTTTTAGTCCTTAAATTAACCACAGTTTATGTTAAATTATTAACATGAAGTCTGTATGTAAATAAAGCAACTTGGCTAAATTAAAATTTCATTATCACTAAAAATGCAGCAGTATTTATATCTTCCACAATAAGGAAAAGCCAGCTCTTCAACTGAAAAATTTATGTATGAAAACTTTCTTCTCCGAGTAAAAGTTAGGTAATGAAATATGTTTGCTTCAAGGATTTCCAAATGCTTTACATAGCAATTGATGTTGAATATGCCTTCTTCCTGGGCATATAACCCTTCTGACTTATGCCACATAACACACTTACTAGTTATGCAAAAGTCAGTGACATGAATTATGTTAAGAACACAAAAAATTTATTGTTTCTTGTGGATAGTATGTCTTTACTTTGATTTATGAGGAAAGTAGTATAGCGTTAAGGATTTAAATGGTTTAAATATCTTTGAATACTTAAAAGAAGATATCAAAATGTTAGCAAGCATATATACTTGTAATTTTGGTTTTAAAAATTAGCCCTTAAACCACTAACAATTAAGACTTAATCAATTGTGTGTTGATTTAATGTAGAATCAGTTAACAATAGAGTTTAAGAATTGAGTCCATTAGAATTTGGGAGAATTTGCTTAAAACAAAAAAAAATTTAGTCTAATCATAGAACAATTACTTATTAACTGGGTACAATTGGTTAAGTTTCTTAACCTCTTTAAACCATAGCATTCTCAATTCTAAAATACTGCTACTAAAAATAACCATCCAACAATACTAACATTTATATGAAACCATATGTATAGCCAAAGTAATAGCCAAAGTAATCTGAGGTAAGCAAAAAATAGCCAAAGAAATCTCAGGGAAGAAAAAAATTGCTGGAGATACTATACTACCTGATTTTAAAATTACTGCAAAGTTATACTCATCAAAATAGCATCATAGTGGTATAAAAACAGATATAAGGACCAATGGAACAGACAGGGTGTCAGAAATAAACCCACACATTTATGGTCAAATGATTTTTGACAAAGGTGCTGAGGGCACACAGTGGGGAAAGAACGGTCAGTTCAAAAATAGTATTGGGAAAAGCAGACATCCATATGCAGAAGAATGAAACTGGACTCTCATCTCACACCATGTACAAAAATCAACTCAAAATGGATTAAAGACTAATTTTAAGATCTGATGTGGTAAAACCACAACTAATTTATGACACATTTTTGGACAGTGATCTTTTGTATATAACCCAAAAGGCACCAGTAACATAAACAAAAGTAGACAAATGGGATCATATCAAACTAAGAAGCTTCTACATACCAAAGGAAACAACAAGGTGAAGAGAAAATACTTGTAAATCATAAATTTCATAAGGTGTTAATACCCAAAATCTATAAGGAACAGAAACAACTCAATAGCAGGAAAACAACCCAAGTTAAAAATTAGCAAAGAACTTCAAGAAACATTGATTAAAAGAAGACGTATAAGTGGCCAATAGATATATGAAAAGTCACTCAACATTACTAATTATCAGAGCAGTGCAAATTAAAATTACAGTGAGATATCACCTCATACCTGTTAGAATGGCTATTATAAAAAAAAAGATAAGTGTTGGCAAGGATACTGAGAAAGAGATACCCTTGTGCACTTCATGAAAATGTAAATTACTCTAGCTATTATAAACAGTATGGGTGTTCCAATAAAAAATAAATAAACTACAAATAGAACTATCATATGACCCAGCAATCCCACTACTGGGCATATATCCAAAGGAAATGAAATCAGTATGTCAAAGAGGTATCTGCACTCCATATTTATTGTAACACTATTCCAATAGTCAAGGAACAGTATCAACCTAAGTGTCCATTAACAGATAAATGGATGAAGAAAATGTGGTATGTATACACAATGGAATTGTATTCAGCATTAAAAGAAGAAAATCCTGTTATTTGCCACAACTTGGATAAACCTGAAAGATGTTATACTACCGGAAATAAGCCAGGCACAGAAAGACAAATACTGCATGATCTCCCTTATCTGTGAAATCCGAACAGGTTGATGCATACAAATATAATACAACAGTAGTTACCAGAGGCTAGGAGGTGGGAAAGTAGAGGAATAGGGAGATGGTAATCAAAGGGTATAAAGTTGACTGGGTGTGGTGGTTTATGCCTATAATCTCAGCAACTTGGGAGGCCAAGATGGGCAGATCATGAGGTCAAGAGATTGAGACCACTCTAGCCAACATGGTGAAACTCCACCTCTACCAAAAATACAAAAGGAAAAATTAGCTGGGTGTGGTGGTGCGTGCCTGTAGTCCAAGTTACTCAGGAGGCTGAGGCAGGAGAATCACTTGAACTTGGGAGGTAGAGATTGCAGTGAGCTGAGATTGTGCCACTACACTCCAACATGGCAACAGAGTGAGACTCTGTCTCAAAAAAAAAAGGCATAAAGTTTCATTTAGACAAAAGGAACAAGTTTTCCAGATCTACTGCATAGCATAGTGGTCACAGTTCATAATCATGTATATTACATTTCAAATATATAGGATGTTAAATATTCATCTTGATGAAAGAATATATTCTGAGTGTTCTAACTACAAGAAAATAAGTATATTAATATTAGTTAGCTTGATATAATCACTGCACACTTTATGCATATATCTAAACATCCCATTGTATCCCATAAGTACATACAATTATTGTCAATTTAAAATTTAAACTAAAATATTTTTAAAACAGAAAACGAAGTAGCCATATTGGATAAAATATAAATCTATTACTAAAATTATAAAATTAACTAATGCAATTTTTGCTATTTGAAGATTTAATGGCATTTTCCATTTAAAGCATTTAGCACAATGTCAATCACAAAGTAACAACTCAATAATTAACAACACAGATTTTTGTTTTTATTGCATTATTGTAAATATTATTTTAAAGTTAAAGAGAAAGGATTCCACAAATTTTTTCAAAAATCTTCAAATATATATCAATGAAGTATTAAGTTATTGGGCACACTTTTTTTTTTCAATTGAACATTACAATATCTCTTGAATTGTCATATTCTTTCTATCTGCAGAGGTACATTTCACTGCATCTTAATCCTTGAATATTATGACAGTTATTTAGTTGGATGCTAGCTTTACTAACAATCAACTCATTCTCTATACAACTACCAAAATGATGTTTTTAAAGAAGAATAAGAGTTCAGACATAACTTTGTAGAGTCTTTGTTCCCTGCTCTTATCTGCTAAGTACAACTATAATCCCTGTGAGAAGAAAATGCAAAATAAAGTCAAATAATAACTCTAAAAATTAGAAATATGAAGGCAAACTGGTTAGGAACCCCAGGAGTAGAAAAACAACGTAATGACAGGGCACGTTACTATCCTTCACCCAAAAGAAGAAAGCAACCCTGGCCAATGCCTAGGAGATTCATTCTCTCTTGGATCAAATATGGGTTCTATCAGCAATACCAGGCAAGCCCGGGACCACTTGATAAAGAGGGTTGGTCTGGAGCCACCCTAAGAATAAACAGCCAGGGGAAGCATTGTCCTTCCCTGAAATGCTACAGACTACCCTCCCTTACTGAGAGTAGCTAAGTGAAACAGTCACAACAAGTGGCTAGACCTCGGAACATGACCTTTGTCCTTATAGGCAAGAAAAGCTTTTTCTTTACCTTGAGGCACTAGGTGATGCAGCAAGGGGCAACTCCTCCTGCCCCATTGAGATGGACCAGCAAAGACCAGGGGGAGCTTCAGTCTCACTGAATAAATCAAGCAACCAAAAGAGCAAGGCAAAATTCTAAAAATGAAACTATCTATCTTTGAAACCACAGCAAAAAAAAAAAAAAAAAAAAAAAAAAGTGGTGTGGAACTGCATGTTACAACTATACAGGGAGCTGCCTACTATAATAAAATATTTAAATGTGGCCTAGAATCTTCTAATATAATATCTAAAATGTTCAAGACATAATTTAAAAAAGAGAAAAAAAATCTCGACACAGCAAGAACCAGGAATATTGTAACTTGAATGAGATAAGCAATTTAATGTTGCTAACACTTAAGTGAATCAGATGTTGGAATTATATGGCAAGAATTTTAAAGCAGTCATCAAAAATTTTTCTAGAAGCAATTACAAATCTCCTTGCAACAACAACAAAAAAGACTTTCTAATCTCAGCAAAGAAATAGAGGTTATGAAAAAGCACCAACTGTAAATAATAGAACTGAAAGATCCAATAATAAAAATCTAAAAACTTGCTGTGTAGGTTCAGTAGTAGGCCAGAGATGACAGAGGATAGGATTAGTTAACTTGAAAACCAACAATAGGCCTTACACAATTTTCACAACAGAGAGGGAAAAGAGGAAGAGAGCACAAGAGAGAGCATGTGCAAGAGAGGATGGAAAAATAGGAGAAAAAAAAAAAACTGCCTCTATTTGCAGATGTCATGATTGTCTTTGTAGAAAACCCATGCAATCTATAAAAATGCTCCTAGAATGAATAGGTAAGTTCAACATGATTGTAAATATGAGATCAATACACAAAAATCAATCACATTACTGTATAATACCAAAGAACTTCAGTAGACCAAAATTAAAAGCATAATACTATTTATAATCAATCCAATTAAAGTGAAATACTTACTGAGCTGTATACTTACTGAAACATGTCCAGAGTCTGTATGTGGAAACTTATTAAATGCTGTTGAAAGAAATCAAAGAAAACCTAAACATATAGAAACATAACAAGTTCATAGATTCAAAAATTCAACATTGAAAAAAATGTTAATTCTCCCCAGATTGTTCTATGTTCTATGGGTTCAATGAAAATTACTCTCAGTATCCCAGTAGAATTTATACAGGCATAGACAAGCTCATTATAAAATATATACAAAAATAAATAAATAAAACCACAAACACACAGAGCTCTAGAATAGCTTTTTAAAAAATCTTTGTACAGAAGAATAAAATAGAAGAAATTACTCTATTTGATATAAAATCTTATTTTAAAGTGACAGTAAACAAGGCAGCATGATATTGACAGACAGAGTATAGATTAATGGAACAGAGTAGAGAACCCAGAAATGCACCTATGGAAATATACTTAACTAATTTTTGATAAAGGTGCAACAGCAATTCAAGAGGAAACAGACTCTTGTCAACAAACAGTATTGAGGCAACTGGACATCCATAGGCAACAAAAATAAGCCTTGACCTAAATCTCAAAGTTTATACAAAAATTTATTAAAAATCAATCATAGATGTTATTGTGAAAGTCTAAAACTTTTAGAAAAGATATAGAAGACACTGTTCGGAGTCTAAAGCTAGTGAAGAGTTGTTAGACTTGACATTAAGAGATGATCCATAAAAGGCAAAATTGATAACATGGACCCCATCAAAATTTAAATTTTTTGCTTTGTGAGAGCTTGTATAAAAATGATGAAAAGACAAGCTACACAATGGAAGAAAATACTTACAAACCACATGTGTGTAAAAGGGCTGCTATTTAGAAGGCTGAACTATTAAAACTCAACAATGAAAAGCAATTTAATTAATGGGCTCAAAATATGAACAGATACTTCACCTGAGAGTATGTACAGATGGCATATATGCACATGAAAAGATAGTCAACATCATCAGCCATTAGAGAAATGCAAATTTAAACCACAGTGAGTGCTTGCTTCAGTACCACATATGCTAAAATACTATGTAAAAGAGATGATTAATAAGGCCCCTGCACAAGGATGAAACACAAAGTCATAAAGCATCCCATATTTTACATTCCTTTTCTAATGTTTACAGATAGGAAAATTGAGGCTCCAATAAGCAACATGACTTTCACAACTGAGACTCATTTTAGCTTTAAACTATTTCCAATTCCTCTTCCTCTAATAATAAAAACCACAATGAGGTATCACTAAGTACCTATCAGAGTAGATAACATTAAAATACTGGTAATGGTGTGTGACTACATAGTATTTAATTCTATTTTTTTTCTTTTCTTTTTATTTTTTTTTTTGAGACAGAGTCTCACTCTGTCACACACACTGGAGTGCAGTGGCACAGTCTCGGCTCACTGTAACCTCAGCCTCCCAGGTTCAAGTGATTCTCCTACCTCGGCCTCCCAAGTAGCTGATATTACAGGACCCCACCATGCCTGACTAATTTCTGTGTTTTTAGTACAGGGTTTCCCCATGTTGACGAGGCTGGTCTCGAACTCTTGACCTCAGGTGACCGGCCCACCTTGGCCTCCCAAAGTGCTGGGATTACAGATGCGAAGCACTGCGCCTGGCCATAATTCTATTTCTACAACATTGTGAAATGACATTTTAGAAATGGAGGAAAAGTTAGTAATTCTCAGAGGTATGGACAAGGGATGGTGATGGGGCAGAGGTGTAGGAACAAGATGAATGTGGTATAAAAGGACAACACAAGGGACCTTCGTGATGTTGTTCAGTAACTTGACTGTAGCAGTGTATATGCAAACCTGTGTAAATATAGTAAAATTACATAAAATTAAACACATGGACATACACATATGAGTAAAAATAAAACTGGGGAAATTTGAATAACACTGCTACCAGTGTCCATCCCCTCACTGTGATATTATGCTGCATTTTCTACGTTATGCTACCATTGGAGGAAAACATTGTAAAGTGTATCTAAGATCTCTCTTTATTATT
Source organism: Cheracebus regulus (assembly GCA_963574635.1). Taxonomy (NCBI): domain Eukaryota; kingdom Metazoa; phylum Chordata; class Mammalia; order Primates; family Pitheciidae; genus Cheracebus; species Cheracebus regulus. The sequence goes on from CAUYQU010054151.1 coordinate 28,619, forward strand.
TCTTACAAATATATGTGAATCTAAAATTATATCAAAATTTAAAAGTTAAAATATATAAATTTTACAGGGGAATACTACTCAACCTTAAAAAAAGGAAGGAAATCCTGTCATTGGCTACAACAGGAATGAACCTGGAGGACATTCTGTTAACTGAAATAAGCCAAACACAGAATCACACATACTGTATGGTCTCACTTATATGTGGAAACTGAAAATGTTGATCTCTTGAGAGCAGCGAGTAGAATGCTGGTTATGGGGCTGAGTGAGGGAAGGGAAAAGATACCAGTCAAAGGGTATGACTTCCTTTTAGAAGGAGTAAGTTCAGGATATCTATCATAGAATATGGTGACTACAGTTAATAACAATAATACTGTATTCCTCCAAAATATCTACTATGTTTTCCATATATGTATTTAAAGAAAATAAGTAATGTATAATAATATACTCATTAGTGAATAATACATTAAAATATATTTCAATTGAGAGAGAGACATAAAGACAGAATAATAGTCTTGTCATTAATAGCTCAGCACTATTTTCAGTGGATCTCTATTATACACAGCAGTTCTCTACCTTTTAATACATCATAAAACATTTAGAAAATGATATTTATGTGCCACATGAAAGTATATGGAGAATTACAGCCTATGGCAACCAGCCAATCTCTTCTAGAAACCTCAATTCCCACCCACTGCAGACTGAAGAGATTACTGTCTTTACATACTTGTAATTTCGCATAGCCTTTGAGAAGTTCTCATATCGGCTAAACTTAAGATCTTTTTTTACTTTCTGGATGAGAAGCTCTCTAGCATCTGTGGTCTTCCTACAAGTCCAGCTATGCCTTCTTCTATTTTATGCCTTATACTGGGAGCTTAAATAATAATTTCTTATAGTTCTCCAACCCATCAAGCCTCTTGAGTCCTTTCTATGTCTATGCATACTAATTTTTGCCTGGAAGTCTCCTCCTGCTTCATTCATCTAGCACATGCCTTTCCTCTCTCTGCTAATGGGATGATGCAAATCTTTAAAGAGTAAAGTTATGCTTAAAGTCTATGCTTAAACATAATTTCATTTGTCAGATTAGTGTTTTGTACAAACTTTAACAATTTTTTTCACTGTAATCATTTATTTACTTGACAATATCCTGACTGAACTGTAACACCCTTGGATGAAATAAATACATATTTTTAATATTTTTTTATTAGGATTTGTAAGGTATAATAGATAGTCAACACATATTTGTTGAATAAATTTATAAATGCTTAGAAGGTATTAATAAAGTTGTATCTATCACAGAAGAATAACATGTTTATAATATTTTTGTGTAATATATAGATGTCTTAATTACTGAATGAGAATTATAAATTGTCTCTCCAGAAAAAAATGCTTTCATATAAAATTTGCACACGATTACCTTATTGACAGATTCTCCATTTTACTACCTAATGGGCCACTGACTGCTCAAGATTGGACTCTACAAAAAGATCTCCTAAAATGGAAACTGATTTTCAGTCTGTTGGACAAACGAGTAGTATGATTTGATATTTACAGATATTTTTACCATGTACTAGTGATCAAACAGAATATACTAATTCTTTCAGAATTTAGTGATTGTTTTGCACTTTGTATATCAAAATAACATTATACCAAATTATACATTATACACTGAGGAAAAAGAAGTCAACCAATATCCAATAAATTAAAAATGAGTTCTCCTCTCATACATAGTTTCCCCTATTATTAACGTTTAGTATTAGTGTAGCGCATTTGGTACAATTGATGAACCAATAGTGATAGTAGTTATTAATCAAAATCCATAGTTTATATTAGAGTTCACTCTGTGTTTGTACACTCACCTGTTTTGGCAAATGTATAACACATAGTCACCATTACAGTATTATACAGAATAGTTTCACTGCCCTAAAAATCCTCTGTATTTCACTTGTTAATCTCTCCTTTCCTTCTGCCTTAACCTTTAGAAACCATTGATCTTTTTACTGCCGCCAGTTTTGCCATTCCACAATGTCATATAATTGGAATTATACAGTATGCAGCTGTTAAAACGTGCACTCTAAATGAAGAGACCCCTGCCAAACAGACCTTGTGTGAGCAACATGGCTGTTTATTCACCCAGGTGCGGGTGGGCTGAGTTGGAAAAGAGAGCAGAATGCGGTGGGGCAGGATTTGGTTTTATAGGTTAGGGGTAGGCAGTGGAAAGATACAGAAGTTACAGTGTAGGGTGGTTTTTTGCAAGCTAGGAAGGGGTCATAGGGTCTATAGTCATGAGGTTGACCAGTGTCAGTTACAAAGTCCAATGGCCTTGACAATTGAGGCCAGAATAAGAAACAGTAGAAGAATATCTCAAGTTAGTTAGGCACCACAGGGGTTGATCATTCTTCCATTTTTCATGGCCTGCCAGTTACTTTAGGTTTTCTAATTCTGGAAGACCCTCCAGAGGTGTACGTGCGGGCCATGGTGCCATCAGTCAGCCTAAAAGATCTTACATTCCTGTATTTTTAGATTAGTAATATAAAGGAAAAAGAAATAAAGAGTGGAGGGCAGCGGAATATTAGGAAGGCCGGCACAAAGGGGTGATGGGGGGATGTTTCTTAGGGCTTCTTCTCGTGGGATTGGGGGTGGCATGGAAACCTAAAAATGGGAAAGAATTTAGACTGCTGGGAGATATGGGGCAAGGGGTGATATTGTGGGGTTGCTAGAAGGAGTATTTGTCGTATTGACTGATTGGTTATCGCTTGTATACGATTTTATAAGAATTGGGAGGTTAATCGGAAAACACAGTCCAAATAAGAGAAGGAGAAAGATAGGTATCAGAGGCCTAAAGATTGGAAGAAACCATGACTGCCAGTTACAGAGTGTCCAGCCAGTCCAGCCAGCTCCAGAATAACCATTTGCCTGATTAGCAAGCTTCTGGGCTCTGTCTTTTAATCTATCGATGGCATCATACACGAGCCCAGACTGGTTTACATAAAAACAACATTCTTCATTTAGGAACAGGCAAAGACCTCCTTTCTCAGCAGTCAGTAAATCAAGACCTTTGCAGTTTGGGAGGACAGTTGCCACTAGGGAATTTACTTGAGCTTGAAAAAGGGATAGTGATTGAGTTAATTCTGCAATGCTAGCAGAGAAATCATTAGAGAGGCTACAGAAGGTGACGATTGAAGTAGTAAGGCCTATTATGCTTGTGCCAAGCATAGTAGTAATTCCTAACCCTACAAGTAAGGGGATCAGTGGAATGACCCGCTTGTGTTGTTTTGGGGCCACAGGGGAACAGGGAGGCTTTAGTCTCTGTTGGCAAACTGAATTTTGGGAGTAAGGAAAACTAGGGTACACGTGCCTGTCCAGTTAGTAGGAAGGCAGATGTAAGCAGAAGAACCACAGAGGGAAAAAAAGTCCTTGGCCTACACAGAACTGGAAGTATAAACTGTAAAGGTGAGAAAGTGTTCTGAGGGGGCTGGGGCTTTGAACCCAAATGCCAAGGGAACCAGCACGGGCTGCGGCTGCTATCAGGGCGGCAGCTACTGCCGTGCGTAGGCATGAGAGCCAGCCCAGGACTGTGAGGTTAAGTTGTTTGGATAAAAAGGTTATAGGCTGCTGTGGGCCTAGCTCCTGTGTAAGAATTCCAGTGGCACAGCCTTTTATTTCTGCTGTGTAGAAAGAGAAGGGTTGAGAGGAGTTGAGGAGTGCTAGCATAGGGGCTGTTTCTAAGGCCTTCTTTAAAGAGTTCAAGGAAGAATAGGGGAAGGATTTGGAGTTCATGGGTTCAGCTAAGTTTCCTTTTCTAACTTTATGAAGTAGTTGGTTAGGAGGACAAAATCTGGTATCCAGAAGTGAAAGTATCCTGGGAAAGGGCTTGACTAAAATAATGAGGAATATCTCGGAAACCTTGGGGAAGAATGGTTCAGTTAACTGCTAGGACTGGTGGGTGTCAGGGTCAGTCCAAATAAAGGTGAAAAGAGGCTGAAAGGAGGGGTGTAAGGGGATGGTGAAAAAGGCGTCTTCCAGGTTAAGAATGGAATAGTGAGTTGTGGAAGAGGGTATGGAAGATAGCAGGGTATAGGGGTTTGATACTGTGGGATGGATGAGGAATACAATCTGATGAGGTGGAGGTCTTGGACTAGTCTGTGGGATTTGTCTGGTTTTTGGATAGCTAGGATGGGAAATTGTAAGGAGAATTCGTAGGAATTAAAAGGCCATGTTGCAGTGAGTGAGGAATAACAGGCTTTAGGCCTTTTAAGGCTTGTGCTGGGATGAAGTACTGGCGCTGGGCGGGATAAGGGTGGTTAGGTTTTAAGGGGATGATGAGGGGTGAGTGGCTTGTAGCAAGGGATGGGGAGGTGGTGTCCCATACCCTAGGGTTAAGGTAGGGGCACATAAGAGGAGCTGTTGAAGGAGGTATGGGTTCAGGGAGGAGGGCGGCAATAAGGTGTGGCTGTAGCCCAGGAATAGTTAAGGAGGCAGACAATTTTGCTAGAATATCTCATCTAACAGGGGAAGTGGACAAGTGGGAATGATTAGGAAAGAATGTGGGAAGGAGTGCTGGCCTAATTGACATGAGACTTGGGGAGTTTTGAGAGGCCTGGAAGCCTGGCCATCAATTCCCACAACAGTTATAGAGGCCAAGGAGACCTTTCCTGAAAAGAAGGCAGCGTGGCCCCCGTACTGATTAAGAAAAGGATGAGCTTACCCTCCACCATAAGATTTACCCAAAGCTCGGTGTCCGTGATGGTCTAGGGGGCTTCCAAGGTGTTCTGGCAGTGTTAGTCTTCAGCTGCCAAGCCGTGGAGCAGAGGCATGAGTTGGACAGTCCGACTTTCATGGGGACCCTGCACAGACGGGGCAGAGTTGAGGGAATTCCTTGGCCCAGTGGCCAGGTTTCTGACCCTTGAAGCAAAGTCCAGGACAGGTAGCTGGATGCTGCAGTCTAGGCGCTTTGAAGTGTTTGTGAGTCGGTGTGGCTGGGATTTGTCTAACAACAGAGGTCAGCATCTGTAGTTCTGAGATGCGCTGCCACTGGGCAGCTTCTTCCCTATTATTGAACACCTTAAAGGTGAGGCTGATTAATTCCTGTTGTGAGGTTTGAGGGCCAGATTCTAATTTCTGTAGCTTTTGTACAGAAAGGGGCTGGTTGTACAGTTAGGGGCTGGTTGGGTGATAAAACGCATATTAAGGGTTCATTAGGGGTGAGAGCAGAAGGATGACTTTTAAGTCACTCCAGGTGAGATTATAGGACTGAGTTAAGTATTGGAACTCTTGTATATATTTGGTGGGATTTGATGAATAGGAGCCTAATTGTTGGCTGATTTGGGAAAGGTTGGATAAAGAGAAATAAACGTGCACCTTAACTTTACTTTCGGCTCCAGCCACCTCTCAAAGCGGGGAGTGTTGGGCAGGGGCGGAGGAAGTAGCCAGGGGACTAAACTGCAAGTTGGACCAGGTATGAGGTAGGGAAGTGACAGGAGAGGCATAAGGAGGTGGGTTGCAGGCAGAGGAAGAGGAGGGAGACTCTGGGGTCGAGGGAGCAGTTAGGGGCTGGATTAGGGTCTGGTTCAGACAGGCAGGGAGGAGAGAGGTGGGAAGGGTCGATGGACAAGGAAGATTCTGAGTTGCTGGCAGAGGCAAGAGGGAGGGGTGGACGGAGGGGAGAGAAGGAAAATTTGAGATGCATTGCATTGAGAGCAGAGATTAGGGAGGGATTGGAATGTAAAAATAATGCCTGGACATAGGGAATTTCAGACCATTTGCCCATTTTACAACAAAAGTTGTCTAGATCCTGCAGGATAGAAAAATCGAAGGTACTGTTTTCTGGCCATTTAGAGCCATTGTCCAATTTATATTGTGGCCAAGCGGTATTGCAGAAGGAAATAAGATGCTTAGGTTTTAGGTCAGGTGATAGCTAGAGGGGTATGAGACTTTTTAGAACCAGGCTAAGGGAGAGGAGGGAGGATTGGAGGGCAGGAGATTGCCTACAGCTTAAGAAGAGTGGCAAAGACAAGGAAAGTGAATGCGTGACCAAGCAGTTTAGTAGGTGTCCCAGACTAAACCTTGGTCTGAACCTGGGGTGAATCGATCAAAGGAGGTGTCCCCCGTGTTGATCCGTCACCTATGAGTGCAAGTGAGTGACCAGAGCAGATGTCTCTGCAATGATCAGTCACCAAGGGAAGACTGTCTTCCCAGTTCTGTGACCTATGCAGGATTTTTTCCAGTCATGAACCTCACAGGAAGTCCTGTCTTTCTTGTCTCTACTGAAAGGGAGAAGAAATGAAACAGAAAGAAGGAGGGTGACAGGTTAGTGAGAAGGGCTAAAGAAGAGAGTTGAGGCAAACTGCTTACCTGATCTGAGGTTGGTGAGTGGATCCATGGGCTGGTCTGATGAGCCTGGGTCATAGGTAGGTCTCTTCACAGAGGGAGAGCAGGGACGGGGGATGACCTCCCCAAAAGAGCACCTCTGTCTTGGGTTTTTGGCGCCAAATGTTAAAACATGCACTCTGAATGAAGAGACTCCTCAAACAAGATTTGTGTGAGCAACATGGCATTTATTCACCTGCGTGCGGGCAGGCTGTATCCAAAAAGAGAGTCAGTGGAGGGTGGTGGGATAAGATTTGGTTTTATAAGTTTGGGGTAGGCAGTGGAAAGTTACAGAAGTTTCAGTGTAGGGTGATATTTTGCAAGCTGGGAGGGGGTCATAGGGTCTGGAGTCATAAGGGTGACCAATGTCAGTTACAAAGTCCAATGGCCTTGACAATTGAGGCTGAAATAAGAAACAATAGAAGAATGTCTCAACTTAGGCACCGCAGGGGTTGATGATTCTTCTGCTTTTCATAGCCTTCCAGTTACTTCAGGTTTTTAATTCCGGAAGGCCCTCCAGAGGTGTACGTGTGGGCCATGGCACCATCAGCCTGAAAGACCTTTCTTTCTTTCTTTCTTTCTTTCTTTCTTTCTTTCTTTCTTTCTTTCTTTCTTTCTTCTTCTTTTTTTTTTTTGACACAGATTTTCACTGTTGTTGCCCAGGCTGGAGTGGAATGATACAGTTTTGGCTCACTGCAACCTCCGCCTCTCAGGTTCAAGCAATTCTCCTGCCTCAGCCTCCCAAGTAGCTGGGATTACAGGCACTCACCACCACATCCGGTCTAATTTTTGTATTTTTAGAGAGACAGAGTTTCACCATGTTGATGAGGCAAGTCTCAAACTCCTGACCTCAGCTGATCTGCCTGCCTGGGCCTCCCAAAGTGCTGGGATTACAGGCATGAGCCACTGTGCCTGGCATATTGACTACTTTCAATTAGTAATTTGCTTATATGGTTTCTCAGTGTTTTTCCATGGTTTGATAGCTCATTGACATGTATTGCTAAATAGTATTTCATTATATGAATATATTGCAGTTTGTTTATCCATTCTTTGTGTCTTTCACATGGCATACACTTTTCCTCTTCATGAAGTTTATCTTATAACTTTTCCTTTAATTGATGATACTTTTGGTGTTGTACTTATAAAGTCATCTCCAAATCCAAGATTATCTGTATGTTCTCCTATATTGTTGTCTAGGAGTCTTATAGTTTTGCATTTTACTTTTAGGTCTATGACTCATTTTGAGTTAATTTTTGTGAAAAATATAAGGTTTGTGTCTTCATTCTTCTGCATGAGGATATCCAGTTGTTTAACCATCATTTGTTGAAAAGGTTATCCTTTTTCTATTAAATTACCTATGCTTTTTTGTTAAAGAATAACTGACTATAATTGCATCGGTCTATTAATGGGCTCTCTATTCTATTCCATGAATCTATGTGCCTACTTTTTTCACTAATACCACACTGACTTGAATACTGTAGCTTTATAGTTAAGTCTTGAAGTCTGGTTGTGTTAGTCTTTTGACTGTTTTTCTTTAATATTGTGTTGACTATGCTAAGTCCTCTGCCCTTTCAAACTTCAGAGTCAGTTTGTGGGATGCAAAAAATAACTTGTTGTGATTTGTTCATTTGATTTTTGATATGATTAACCCCTTAGATTTTATTCTATTTTTTAATCTTCAATTTTAAAACTAGCACTATATAAAGATGCAAATTATTTTCTCCAATACAGGATTAATCTTAATCTTTAAGCAGTTCATTGTGTATATTGAAGCCATAATCTTTTTGAATATCAATTAAATATACTGCCTAATAATTTATTTTCTATTACCTCCAGCCTAAAATAAAGAACCATTTTATCTTTTTTTTTAAATGAATGTATTGAAAGAGGAACTCAGTTGAACTCAGTTGAAATGAATTCGCAAAGAAACAACAACAAAACATCTTCACAGTAGGAAATAGTAATATATCAGAGACAGAAGCAGACTCAAAATCCTTGATTTTTTTTTTTTTTAGAGACAGTGTCTTGCCCTGTCACCCAGGCTGGAGGGCAGTGGTGCAATCTCAGCTCACTGCAACCTCTGCCTCCCGGGTTCAAAGGATTCTCCTGCCTCAGCCTCTTGAGTAGCTGGGATTACAGGCACCTGCCACCATGCCCAGCTAAGTTTTGTATTTTCAGTAGAGACAGGGTTTCACCATGTTGATCAGGCTGGTCTCAAACTCCTGACCTTATGATTCTTCTGTCTCAGCCTCCCAAAGCATTGGGATTACAGGCATGAGCCATTGCACCTGGCTAATCCTTGAAGTTTTTATGATTTATTTGAATATAATTTATTTTTATAGACACTGATTAATTTATATACACATTTTAAAACATTTATTAATCAGGACATAAAACCCAGACTAGAAAATGAAACTAGCAGCATTCATATTATCATTTCAGTTAATTAGGTACCCATCCACTGTGGTGTCAAGTTAATTATGGGAAAGTTTACAAAAATATTTATAGGGTTGTAAAAAGTTAGGAGACTAATAAACTTAATATAGCTATAAATTTCTGGCATAGCGTATATCTGTTAAGACTATAGAAAATATTTACTCCATATGTATGTTTTGTGTGTGGGTTTGTATTCAGCCTTAAATCAGTTATTACAATAAAAATCACCTTTACAAAAAAGTTTCAAGTTACTTACTCTAAGCAATATTTTATATAGCAAACTTTCAATATTTTGTAGCCTTTGGCTTGCTCAGGAAGTTCATATGCAGAACATTTTACTTATATTGGAAATCTTATATTTAAATCAATTCACTTGTGAAATATATACTTATTGATTTTTTTTTAGGTTGACAACAGTAATAATTTATACTGACTATAAGCTCAGGACACTTTCCTTCCATTATCTTATCTTTTTCTTTTAATGTTCACATGTAGTAGGTGGTACAAGTGGTGTTGTACCTACTTCATCCATAAAGAAATAAAAGAAGAAGAACCATAACTAAATTGCCTGTTTAGACTAACTAGTAGTTATCAGAATTAAACACAAGTAATGCTATTCCAAGTGGAATGTTTCTCTATAATACCATATCCAGAGATAAAGAAAGAATAAAGAAGGGCTGGGCATGGCACCTCACACCTTTAATCCCAGTACTTTGGGAAGCCAAGGTGGGTAGATCACCTGAAGTCAGGAATTTGAGACCAGCCTGAGCAACATGGTCAAACCCCTTCTCTATTAAAAATACAAAATTAGCCGGGCATAGTGGCACGTGCCTGTAGTCCCAGCTATTTGGGAGGCTGAGGCTGGACAACTGCTTGAACCCAGGAGGTGGAGGTTGCAGTGAGCCAAGATCATGCCATTGCACTCCAGCCTGGGCAACAAGAGCAAAACTCAATTTCAAAAAATTAATTAATTAATTAATAAAGAAAACTCTGGGGTGGGCACAGTGGCTTATGCCTATAATCTCAGCACTTTGGGTGGCTGAGGCAGGTGGATTGCTTGAAGTCAGGAGTTCAAGACCAGCGTGACCAACGCAGTGAAACCTTATCTCTACTAAAAATACAAAAACACAATTAGCTGGGCATGGTGATGGGCACCTGTAATACCAGCTACTTAGAAGGCTGAGGCAGGAGAATTTCTTGAACCTAGTAGGTGGAGGTTGCAGTTGGCTGAGATTGTGCCACTGCACTCCAGCCTGGGTGACAGAGTGAGACTCTGAAGGCAGAAAGTCTTTTTATAATTTTTGCTTCTTTGTTTTGGCCAGTTTCTCCCATTTGGAATGATGGTATTTACCCAATACCTATACTCTCATTGTATCTATGAAATAACTAGCCCTAGCTTGCTTTGGATTTTACAGGCTCATAGGTGGGAAAGACTTGCCTTGACTCAGATGAGACTTTGTGCTGTGGACTTTGGGTTAATGCTGAAATGAGTTAAGACTTTGGAGGACTGTTGCGAAGGCATGATTGGTTTTGAAATGTGAGAAGATGAGATTTGGAGGGTCCAGAGTGGAATGGTATGGTTTGACTGTGTCCCTACCAAAATCTCAACTTGAATTGTATCTCCCAGAATTCCCACGTGTTGTGGGAGGGACCCAGGGCGAGGCAATTGAATCATGGGGCAGGTCTTTCTCATGCTATTCTTGTAATGGTGAATAAATCTCCCAAGATCTGATGGGAAACAACCTTCGTGATTCAATTATCTTTCATCGGGTCCTTCCCACAACACATAGGAATTATAAGAGCTACAAATCAAGATGAGATTTGACTGGGGACACAGCCAAACCATATCAGAGAAATATGCTGCAATGTCATAGGGATTATGTAATCATGTTGAGTCAACATTTTTAGTAAAAAATTCTCACATTATTAGGGAGATGGCACTATATATACATAAAAGCTTCTGAAAAGTCAAATTGTTGAATTTTTACTTATCTCTTTCATGTCAAAGATAACATTTTATCATGTGATTAATTTAGAATAATATGTTGAATCCCTAAATATTAAGTACTAGCACTGATAGTACTTAATATTTAGGTATTCAACATATTAATATGATAGTATATACATCATATATATCAAGTATCATTAATATTTAGGTATTCAACATATTAATATGGTAGTACATACATCATATATATGTATATGTATGATAGTATACATATATATGATAGTATATACATCATATACTGATACATATAGTGTTCTATCAGTGCTAGAACTTAACCTGTCAGTTCTTATCCTGTTGGGTGCATAATAAATTTCTTTTGTGTGCTATAATTCATTAGGGTTCTGCTAGATCATTTTACCTTTCTGTCACTCATATATAAAGGATATTAATATCATACTGCTGAACAGTTGAATGAAAGCAAGATGAACCCACAATAAACCTCAGCTGATTATGATCAGGAGAGTGGAGATTGGTCCCTATTTATCTTCTGATAGGACAGGGAGAAAATAGACAGCTTTTGATTGGCCTTCCTGATAAATAAGGAGCAGTGGCATCCATGCTGGACTCCCAAGTAACAGCAATCCATGGGCAGCCCTCAGTGCTGCCCTTCCACTAACCTAGGCTCACATCCTTCATGGTTGGTGTGCCTGTTCTGTCAATCCCAGTCCTGGATTATCCCAACCTTGTTTTCTTCCACTTCTGATCTGGCCCCCAGATGGTATTAGACCAAATGCAGAAATTACTGTCCAAAATTCAACTGGATTCTTTTCTACTCCTGTGCAATTATTTTATATATCATCTGCTAATTTCACACTGTAGTGATTTCCCAGAACAACTTCTTCTTGAGTCTCTGGTCTTACTCTCATTTTAGTCCTTTGTCTGAGCTAATGCCTTTAAAATCCATCTGGAGAAAATTTCCAAATTTCTCTCACTTCTATCCATCATCATTCCATTTCTATATCTATATTTACCTTTTCCCTTTGGGCAGAGAAAGATTCCTCACCTTGTTTAAAGCTATCTCACTTGGAATAAATACCAATTTATTCCTCTCTGCCTTTTTAGATAACTTGTTTTCTCATAATTTCTTTCGTTTTCATTAGTAAAGCTTTTTTCCCATTGTCCTGCAGAGGTCTCACCTAACTTAGTAGCAACAATGAAACTCCTCACTTACTTTACCTGCTTTTTCTATTTAACTATCTCATTTTATTACAAAGTGCCTTAAATATCTATATGGTAGAGCTTATTGGACCTGGGCCATAGGACTAAAGATTGACAGACCTAAGTTTAAGAACTTATACCATCAATGTTATTATCTTTGTAAATAGTTTTTGAGAGGAGAAAACTATTTTTTGTGATTTTTTTTTTATCTTTGTGAATAGTTTTAAGAGGGAAATTTTATAAGTAAAAGTGGCAGAAGAAGAGAAGAAAGAATAAAATGTTTATATGTGTAAACATGCACATATAAACAGATGTATATTTATATACATATGAATGCTTTCTTCCTCTTTCTCTTCCTTTTAATCTTTGTTCCTCTTCCTAATCTCTCTTGTTCATAAGAAGCAATATATAAATGCTCATTAATCCATTAATTGGCATCCAAATGCTATACAGCTTTTCCTTAATTGGACAGTATGGCTGGTAGTTAGAAGAAAATGACTCTAAGAGGAGAAAGCCCAACTCCTACTCTAGCCAGATGGTATAGCAGTGAGGTGATGGGCTCCTTTTCTCCTGGGTGGAAGAAAGGACTCCATATATGAATATGATGCAAAGCAAATAATCTACAACATGACATCACAGTGGGCCTATAAAGCCATGTATACAGTTTGCTCAATGGGGTAAAGTCTTTATTAATAAAATTATAATTTAATAAATATCATAACATTGTTTTATTACTCTATTGCTTATCATTTACCGATGGTATCTGGAACATGGAATTTGACATAATTTATGAGCACTCAATGTACATGTGACAAAGACAACAATACAAGAAAGAAAATGAAGAAATAACACTGGCATGATGCCAACGATATGGGAATTTATTATCGGAGTCAGTAAGTCATTTCTCTTTATCTATAGGACCTGAACCTGGATAATATTCAGGTTCACAGATAGATGCAACATTTACTATGTTATCCAAAGTGGGAAATGTTATAAGTAAAAGTGGCAAAAGATTTAAACAAAAACTGCATTATAAAAATTGCCACTCAACTTAGAGCATTAGTCGTATAAAATGAGGTAACCTGTGCAGGCACTAAACACATAGGAGCCTGTTGATATTTTTCTCATCTCTTACTGCAAACTTAAAAGTGAAATATTCAAACATGCAAATAACAACGGTAAGTAAGTTCCATTATTTACTAGTCAGTTTCTAGCATACAGTAAGCCATAGAGACCCTACTAGCTGAATAACTTGGAATGGACTAGTTTCCTGCTGTACCAACATGGGCCTTGTTAGTGTGACTATTCACAATAATGGGGAATCTATTTTTCTGTTAGATTTATATTTTTAAATATTCACTGTATGCCAGACACTGAGCTATATCCTGGAGATATACTCAAATAAGGCAGGAGCTGCCCTTGAAGATTTACAATGGCACAGGATGTGAGACAGGGTGTTTTTCAGTTTCAGACTTAGGCACTAATATATACATATGCATTTAAAAAGTTATTTCATTTAAATTATTCCTCACATCATTTCCCTCCATTGGTGCAGAAAATTAATCAAAGAGATTAAGAAAGAGAGGAACAGTTAGATGTAAAGACAGATTTTATTAGATATGACTTAAAAATTATTAAAATATTGATTTACTCATCATTAAAAATATTGGTCTTTCCAGGAAATCCAAAGTCCTGCCTGTAACAAAGGAATTGCATCATCTGTCAGTCAATTGCACTCAACTCATTGAGAACATATGCCAACCATATCACCATGCACATCAATCAATTAATCAACTAAAAAGTATCTGTTTGGTGCATACAATGTGGGCAAATGTAAAACTCTCTTTTTTTATTGGCATTATTGGAAGGATTTTCAAAATGGAAAGTTACCAGAATGTAACCCTTTGTTGGAATGTTAGCTGTCTGCCATTATGAAACACATATAGCACAAGAGCTAGAAAAACCACACTGTTATCATAATCTCTATTAAAAGCAAAACAGTAGTTCCTTCAGCATTGAATCATGACTTACACTCAGCAGATTCCAATAACCAATACAATATTTCATGTATCTCCAGGCTTTTGTTGAAAGCCTCTGTGATGCTCTGTCCATCTTACCTTGAAAATGTTAATTATGAAATTAGAGTTTACAAAGCCATGCTTGCTGGCAGAGTCATGGGATATCATGATGTCACATACCTGTAACTGAGCTTTGGTGTTTCTGACTCATATTAGTAATCCATAATGAATCAGGCAGGCAGGGCTATTTGTGAGTCATTTAGCTATAAGATGTCCTTCTTGCTTGCTGAATGTTCCTGAAGAATATGCATCTCATATATGTTGTATGTGGTTCACATTAATAAATTCATTGATTTAAAAATCTGTGTTGCTAAGCAAAACCTCATATTAATCAATGGTTGATTGAACAGAGGACTGAGTTTCTCTTTTCCTTTTAAATATATACAATAGAGGAAAGCAATAATGTTAGTCTCAGACAAATTTGTAGCCTTTCCTTAAAATTGTGAATAACAATAGCAGTAAACCTGAACTATAAGATATAAATATTAATCTGAATTAGAATGTATCAATCATGTTCTAGAAATATATTATTCTGGAAAATGAGATCAATGGATCACTACAGGAACCTATAATAGCCAATGTAATAGTTGGCAATGTTACTTCATTCAAACATTCCATTGACCTCATACACAAGAAATGATTTTTCTTTATGTACAGACTGCTCACCCAGATTTACCAACAGATTTAGATGTATTATTTATGCCAGGAAAACACAATGACTACAAAAATTACATTAAATAATTTTAATTCTACTGTTCTCTGTGATCTTTCTATAAGACTAAGCAGTAAGTCAACAAAATCTGTCTGTGGTAAAATGAGGTTAGTAACATGGTACCGCCTAATAGAAATGCTTGAGAATTAGCTAACTACTTGCCTTAAAGTACATATAATGTTTTAAATAAAAAGGTAATTAATTAATGTAACTTAGAAATCACAAGTACTAGATATATATATTTATATGTGATTATTAAGATCATTGTCTTCTATCCTGTCATACTTGACAAGTGATTGGAGAAAGAAAATTCAATCCCACTATGCAATTTGTGTAAGATTTGCAAAATTCTAACACTCAAGCCAACTCTGTCCTTGATGATTCACTAGTGCTTCCTTCATATCTTCAGCATTGCTGAGACATGCTTTTTCCTTTCTCCACTTACTTTCAAAAGCCAAGAGTCAGAGTCATTGCAGTAGGACTCTTAGTAAGGGCTGAATATGTATTTTGATTTAAGGGGATTGAAAAGTCCTGCCATCGGAAGTGCCTTTACAGTGCCATAAATGCTAGGATCCAGGTCAACTCTGGGAATCAAGCCCTTTCTCTAATTGGCTTCTAGTAAATGCATGCAAGTTGACATGGTGAAGATGAGGGACCCGGAGAAAAAGTACTCATTAGCACACACCTCAACCACTTCTTTGAAAAAAGAGTGTGAGTGCATAGAATACAGAATAACTACAATTGGATGACCTGTGCTTGGAGTGCCACTTGGGGAAGGCAGGACAGACAAAGCTGGCTATTGGCATGATGGGGAGGAATCAAACCATTCAGAGAAGGTTCTGGAAAGAGAACTCCCTAGGAAGTAGACTGGAGAATTGTGGCCAATTCACATACCACACGTCTAAGTCAAGTTCTCACTTCTGAAGGGTGTAAAGCTCAGAAAGGGTGTAAAGCTCTAATTAATCTCTTAATTAGAATGCACGTAATTGAATTCCAATAAAGGGTGACACCATTTGAACAGGAATAGATGTAAACTGACTTAGATAGCAAATGTCACAGCATTTTAAGGATTATTTCAGGAGTATACTCTTGAGTTTTATATAGTTAAACTTAACATATAAATATGATTTGCTCTAAGTTATAATTATAAGTTAAAGGCAAACTACAACACAGCAAAAGTTAAATAGTAATAGAAGTAGATGAATTCAGGACAAAGCAGGTCAAAAGAGATAAGGAATCGCAGAACTTTGGAATGCCAAGGCGGAAG
The DNA here is from genome assembly GCA_963574635.1 of Cheracebus regulus. Lineage (NCBI taxonomy): Eukaryota > Metazoa > Chordata > Mammalia > Primates > Pitheciidae > Cheracebus > Cheracebus regulus. Next base: position 44,644 of record CAUYQU010054151.1, read on the forward strand.
GATCATGAGGTCAGGAGTTTGAGACCAGCCTGGCCAACATGATGAAACCCTGTCTCTATTAAAGATACCAAAAAAAAAAAAAAATTAAACGGGCGTGGTGGCTTGTGCCTATAATCCCAGCTACTCAAAAGGCTGAGGAAGGAGAATCGCTTGAACCCAGGAGGTGGAGGTTGCAGTGAGCTGAGATTGTGCCATTGCACTCCAGCCTGGTGACAGGGCAAGACTCTGTCTCAAATAATAATAATAATAATAATAATAATAATAATAATAATATAAGGTGACCGAGTATTACAGTCAGACAGACCAGGAATTGAATCCTAGTAGCTTATGCTACTTGAAGTCATAGTTTACTAAGCTGTAAAATAGGTAAAATA
>CAUYQU010054152.1:0-10036 GCA_963574635.1 Cheracebus regulus
TTTTTTTTTTTTTTTTTTTTTTTTTTGCCATCGTATCCTTTCCTTTCAATTTTTAAATTTCTAAGGTCTGAGGCATATGTTAACATTTCTTTCTTTTAGAAATTTCTGTTTTTAGAAAATTGAAGACTTAAATACTCCTGAGAATTGTTTGGCCCACTGAATTTACATTATATCTGCCTGCAATATAAATTATTATTGAATAAGTTGCTTGCCCAATTCCAATGGCTGGAATACACAAACATTGATTTAGGTCATTTCTGACAGCTATTGAACAAGATTGAAATGAAGAGACTGTTTATGTATCCAAGAGATAAACAGTGTCATAGAGTCAAATCTCAGCACAACTGTTTAACCTTATATTTGAATTTGTAGTTTGAGAACAAGACTTAAGGAGTCCTAGAAGAATTCTTTTGTTTCAAATCTTGAAAGAATATAGAAGTTCAAAACAGATGGTTCTCTTTTAATATGTTAATGTGTTTAACTCTGTTTGATATGTGAGATGTGCATATATTACCCCCCAAAAAAGACATTTAGAAATGGCTTCTGAAATAGTAGTACTGAACTAACCTGTTCAGATCTTCTTCTGAGCTGATACAGGTTGAGTATCTCTTATCTGAAATACTGGGGACTAGAAGTGTTTCAGATTTTAGATTTTTTAGGATTTTGGAATATTTAGACCCAAGCCTAAACATGAAGTTTATTTATGTCTTATATATATCTTATACACATAGCCTGAAGGTAATTTATGTAATATTTTAATATTTTGGATAATTTAATATATAAAACAGAGTTTTCACTGTATTTGACTACGACCAGTCTTATGAGATCAAGTGTGAAATTTTCCATTTTTGGCATTATGGTAGCGCTCAAAAGGTTTTGAATTTTAGAGCATTTCAGATTTTAGATCTTCAGATTAGGGATGTTTAACCTATGTTTAGATATGGAGTTGTAAAATGTAGTTGAGCCTTGATATTAAGCAATAAATACCCTGTACTCAATGCATTATCACAGAATGGGGAGGGGCTAATGATATCTCTTATAATATGCTAAACTGGGATTTTTGTTATCAAAGGACTTTGAGCTAGGTAAGCCCACCCAAAAAATAAAGATATATGAGCCATTTTCATCAAGCATATGACTTCATTTATTCTACTATGAAAAACTCATTCACTTAGATATGATTCATCCAATCTAAGTGTGCAAGAGTGAAAAACCTTTACTACGTGGGCTTTTGCTTTGTAGATTTGCAATTGGCATGTTAAGATAAAGACTATCTCTCTTTGTCATGTATGTAAAATAGTATTTGATTTCTGATTTTTATGGGCCCATGTTCAGATATGCACTTTGAGAGGCAAATGTTTATATCAGTTCAAATTTATCTTCTATGAATGAATTTTACTTTAAAAACAAAGAAAGTGCCAGATGATCTCTCATGGACACTGAATTTGTTGTTGATTTCACCTTGGCCAGCACAAATAACTACCACTGAGTATTCTTTTCCAGCTCCTTGACCTCCATAAATAACCCTGTGGGAAGAGACGAGCCCTTCTGTGCTTAACTAGTTAGAACTTAGCAAGGTCTTTTCAAAATTCTCTCCAGTCCCTCCCTTCTCTGCCCCACCTGCTTTTTGAGATTGCAAGGTTTTGCTTCCAGCTTTCTGCATTTTTGAAAGAAAGCAATAAGTAAGCCCAAGTGTTACAGGAAATCCGTGACATTGAAGTTTCTGTCTCTGCATGTGGTTTTGATGTTTCCTTTTTGAACTTCAACTTGACATTGCTTCATAAGTTACATTTGCCTTTCCATCTTTTTTTCCTCACTCTCTTTCAAAAGTTTGGCTTTGTTGTTAATATTCCACACAGATTTCTGTGGCTTTTCTTGTTTGCTTTGTTTTCATGGACTCTGTAGGGGGTAAATATTCAGCAGGTTGAATGTGAAATCAGGCATACAACTGCATTAGCCCTATCAGGGTTACACATCAAATTCTCCAAGCAGAGAACCTTTTTAGCTTCCTTTGCATTAGCAGCAGGAAGATAAAGAACAACGAAGACTTGCAGCTCTTTTCAGGATGTAGGTTATAACCCTTCATTCAAGTTAATGCTTGTTGATGTTCTAAATTTTTTTGAAGTTGACCCTTTTGGCCTCTCCTCGTATGCAGCAATGCATCATCCCATCAGTGGAGGATCTGGAAAACTGTGTTTTGCTCCTTGAAAAACATAAAAGAAAAAAGCAGCATTTATTCAAGGGCCTAGAGACCTCTGCTGGTTAAGTGACTTGTTGAGTGTTTTTCTAGTTTTGTTTATTACTGAAAAGGTAAAATATACAGCTTGGCCTCAGCAGCAGCCATTTCCTTTTGAATTAAATTATGGATGATTTGAAGCCTCGTTGAAGGAAGATACTGAGGTCAAGTCAGCTGGAAGAGATGTTAAGAATAATGAGTAGCATCTCCTAATTAAATACTGATATCAACTTTGATTATTAGATTTACCTTGATAGACATTACCCTGTAGAAATGCCCTGTGAACATATTAAATTCCAGAATGACAACTATGGTTATCTTCTGCATGACTTTGGGCTGAAGGTCTTCTACCTAAATATATTTATCATTATTCTTAATGGCATGAATTGTGCTTGAGGCAAGATTTGATATTTATGAAGATTCTTTATGGAACATGGAGTTAACATTGTCTTTATATCTATTGAAAATAAGGAAAGAAAATGTGACTTCAATGAAATACAGAAAATGTGGTATCATTTGGGTGGCAAGGGTAGTGGATGGCAGTGGGCGATGAGGGAATCAAGTGCTGCTTTGAATTCCTGTGTTAGACTGTGGGCAGGACTTGATTTCCTGAGAAGGTTTGGTAAAAATCAGGACTCATTCAAAGAGTTGGGCTTCTAGCATCACATTCCTGTAGATAACATTCTATCAATATGAAATCAATAATCAACAGTGATGATAGTCTTAAAGGAGAAAGGAGTCACAAAGTTTATCTATACAACATGTGTGAGTGAAGTATATCAGTGAGGGTCATGCTAAGCTATTCTATCAAAGGAGACTCCAAACTAAAGTAGCTTAGATAAGAAGTTTATTTCTCTCTCACATTATTTTTCCCAAAACTGGCAGGTGGGTGTGGAGCTGTTTTGCTCCACATGTTCATTCATGGTCCAAGGCTGACAGGTCAGCATTTTCATCCTATGTAGCTTCCATGTCTGCACCCAAGGCTATTTCAATTGTCAGTTTTTTCCAGTCAATGTGAAGGGGCAAGAAGAGGTTAGGGAAAGCATCTTTCAGTAAATAACCCAGAAGTTACTGTCACCATTTTGACGCACGTACAGTTGGCATGAACTTGGTTACATGATTACCTCTAGCTGCAAAGCAATCTGGCAAATGTAGTGCATGTTTGGGAATACACCAGCCCAGTCAAAAATAGGAAGAGGGTGATGGAAAGATACTCTCTACTGAAAGGAAAAAAGGAATAATAGAATAATAGATACTTACAGGAAAGGGACAGTTAGTTTTACCATATGATATTTGCAGTTTTATCCATTTTTGCCTTTAGATATTAAAAGACCACAGTATGAACTACAAAAACACAGTATTCACAGTAGGGTATGTGCACCTCCCTGAACGTCTACCCAGCCTTGTTATTTGCATAACATCTGGAAAAGGAATTTTATTATAAGTGTGTTTTTGTTCTCTGATTGCATATGACAAAGATAGATTCACTATACCCTGAATATACACTTTTTCTCTGCCTTTTGAACTGCTATAGCCCAACCTAATTGGATTCAAAAAATAAATGATATTCACGTGGCCATGGAAGAAAATGTCTTTTGGGAATGTAAAGCAAATGGAAGGCCTAAGCCTACATACAGGTGGCTAAAAAATGGTGAACCTCTGCTAACTCAGGTAAGCAAATTAATGGTAACTGTGTCTTAGTCTTGACTATTATGTGTAATACGGCCTCATTGCTGTGGAAACGTGAGAATGGCGAATTGTTTCTAAAATAATACACAATGAAACACCAGTATAGTGGAAAAAGTGAGAGTGAATTCAATTGATAAATAGAAAGTACACATAAATTCAATTCTCCAGCCTTCAATTAAGTTCTTATACTGGATCTTTGGTCTTCAAAGACTAGTATCTGTGGCTTTATAATGGGAAAGTTACGTGATACATTCCAGGATCCACTACAAGAGAATTGGTATTGACACAGTACAAGATGTCCAGCTAAATAGAGAAACACTCTGACAAAGAAATCTGAGTGAAGCAGGGACAGAGTGGGAGACCCTGAAGAATGAGGAACAATTGTGTCCAATTTAATTTTCCTTATGTATTTTCCTACTGAACTTCAAATGTTAATTGAAATTTGACATTTTCTTCAGGCTCCAAATTGAGAGGCAGTCTCATGCTCAGATTTCTTCCTCCAGTAGGCCACCCAGGAAACAGTGCCTGCTTGGAACAATGGCCCCCACATGAATTTACAGGACAGGAAGAGAAAAGGGACTGTTTTGCCTAACCTGCCCCCTGGCTTATGTACCTTCTCCATTTGTTGGAAGGGCTCCAGCTTGTCCATGATTCTGTCAATTATAAAAGCCAAACTCAAACAAATTGCAAAAGTATAGGTACCTAGGTACTGGTATTTTTCCTTCCATTGTGTAATTGTTACCAGAATGCCAGGGGGTTGGTCTAGGTCTTGTTGCTTGCTGTACGGAGAGCCAATCACTGAGGCAGTGAGTATTGCTAGGAAATAAGGCTTTGTTCAGCTGCTTTAGCAAAGAGAATGGGAGATCATTCTCAAATCCGTCTCTCCAAGTGACTAAAATTGGGAATTTTTGTAGCTGGGGAAGGGATGAAGCTGTGTGCAGGAAGGAATTAGGGAGGGGTACAGAGGCAATCATGACAGATGGAGGGTTTGGTGTCTCACTGTCTAGATGCCATGATCCGGTGAGTCTGAGTCCCTTGCTTGAGGGTCAGCCTCCTGAGGAGTTAACTCAGATGAGACCAAGGTAAGTTTCAAGTTTTAAAACTAGGCAGCTTAATAGCTCAACTTCTGTGTTTATTCAGAAACCAGTAATTATCATTTCTGTGGGATGATTGGTCTGGTTTCATAATGTGAGGGAATATGGATGTCTAGATTTTATCAAAGTCTAATAAAGCATTCACTCAGCTAACTCATAACCCTGTGGCAAACAGAAAACTAGTGCCTCTTTATATATATATATATATAATAATAATTAATAATATATATATATATATATTTTTGATTGCCAAGTCCCCTGGAGAGAAGGACATCCTTTTTGATACTTATGAAAATTGATACCCAAGTTGTATATCTTCAAGGTGACAAATCAGGAAGATCTCCTGTGCCACATACTAACTTTGCTTCTTTCAGATTGGCCACCAGATGGTCCTCAGCTTAAATCACATCACTGACAGCAATAAATATTAATATCTACATTTTTTAGTACACCTCAACTGATATTAAATATTTGCCTCTTTTCATCCAAGATTGTAATCTTACTAACCTTCAAAGTATCACTTGCCCAAAATTTGAGTGTTTTAAACACTCTAAACAGTATATTTGGTTGTATTTCTGAAACCTCCTAACTCTGGTTAGTACAAAGCCTTAAAGTAAAAAAGCTTTTTAAATTTCATGTTCTTCTGTTTAGAGGGGATATTAATCTGAATGGCTTCACTATTAAATCAGTGAGAACTCAAGAGAATCCTACAATTTAAATTCCATTTACCAACTGATGTACTGGTTGTTCCATTTAGCATCTGACCTGCCACAAATTTAGTTGACAGATAAATAGATCATGTTATGTAAATTGCTTATATGATGGCTATTTTACTCCCATTAAGCTTCTTTCATATTACACATGGTAAAATTGCCTTAAAGTCTCAGATATAGAAGGCCATTGTTTTTATGTTCCTCTTTTCTTTCGCAGGATAGAATTCAAATTGAGCAAGGAACACTCAACATAACAGTTGTGAACCTCTCAGATGCTGGCATGTATCAGTGTTTGGCAGAGAATAAACATGGAGTTATCTTTTCCAATGCGGAGCTTAATGTTATAGGTGAGTCTTTATACTGGCAAGAAAAAAAAAACAACTCTTTAAATCACTAAACTAAACTGTTCTTTGCCAAGCATAAATGTTCAAGCCAAGAATATGAGTAAAGCAATCTTTAGGCCAAAGACACTACTCCAGAAACAAGTAATAAGCAAGTCTATAAGCAATAACAAGAGAACACTTTCTAAATCAGCCTCTTCGATGCTTACAGTGGGGACCATGCTTCCCTTGGCACTCATTTTTATTCCTCTATTGACTGCACTTCTAAATTGAGCAAAGTTTTTGAGATGCTTTTTGGAGTCTGCTGCTGATTTGGTGCAGACTTGAGCTTGGAGGGAAGAAGAGCTGACTTGGTTTGGAAAGCCTTATTTGAACAGCTGACAGAATAAACCCTGCTCTTCCACATCTGAATTTTTCCAGATGATACATTAATGATCTTTCCCCCAGCTAAATCTTTCATTGCGCGCCACTTCCTACCTCCTCTTCAGTTGCATTGACTTTACTGTTCTTCATAGTCACCGTCCTCCCTTCCTCTGTAGGCCACTCATACGTAGTGAGTGCATCCTTTGCCCGAAACGTTTTTCCTTTCCCTCTTTATTTCTGTAACTCATTCTCATTTCCCATCTCCTAGCTTCATTGGTGCTTCCTCAGAAAGTCATCATTGGGTCAACTCTTCCTATTACAGATTTTTATACTACCTCTTACTTCTCCTTTATGACGGTTATAGTTTACATTTATTTATGTGATTTTTCTGTCTTTGTCTTCCACTATATTTTAACTTCCCCATGATGTCAAGGATCATATTTGGTTTAGTTCATCATTTGATTTCCAGGACTTAATACAATATTGAAGCACATAGTATGCACTCAATAAATATTGAATGAATATAAAAATGAATGAGTGTGTTAAATGAATGAAGAAGTTGAGAGATTATTTTATTAAAATGGATTAATAAATTCAGTAAACAATTAAAAGCATAGTTGAGTGAACAGATAAATCTATGGACATTAAAAAAAAAAGTTAAGACCAACAACTTGCATAATCCTGTAGAAAAATCTTGAATGTTTCTATTATTATAAAAGAAGAGATGATAATGAAAACTAAAAACACAAAAACAAATGTAAATGATTTGGGAACTGCTTCCTATATTAAAGGCTTTAAGGAGTCATTCTCCTTGGTGAGAGCATAATGGAAGATTATGAATAAGAGAAAAATATCACACAAAGGAGTTAATTCACATGCTCTGATCAATTGTTTCAGAGTCCTGATTTTCACTTCTGGAAAACATTGATTGGTGCCTATCATGTAAATCTTGCATATAGAAGTAAATTCTCTCAAGTAGAATGTACTTCCATCCTGTACAATGTAAAAAAATAGAAAGAAAGAAAAACTTCCACAACTGCTCTTCTCACTAATTTCTTTAGCATTGACCCAAATCCCACCAAAGATAACGATTGTGAGATTTTATGGGGATTGAACCTTTTTCAAAGAGGCCTACTAATGGTTCTGTGCTCTGGGACTAAGCATCAGCTTGACTAGGCCTACTGGAAGCCTAAACACACATACCTCTCACCCTATAAATATTAGGAGCAATACTTTTCAACTCCTTCCAGGACAAGTTCAATGGTTCCCTTCTGCCCAGATTTGCTAACTATTGGTGTTTGGAACTGACTCTTTTGGAGTACAGTTCACCATGGCAGATTGCTTAGGAGTTTCTTCTGAAACAAGTATGTTCTCTATTCTGCTGTAATCAACTAGTTGGAAGAACAGCTAAAAGTGAGGTGTGTCCTAATGAAATGAATCATAGTGTCTCAAAACCCTCTAGATGAGTACTAGCCAATTTATAAGTCTAGAGACCCCTTTATAATTTTAAAAGATTTTGTAGTCCCTTTTATTGAAATAAGAAAAGCTGATAGAAACAAATGACTCCAATAATTTAAGAAAGGCTGTTTAATGATTTTTATCTAGACTGCCTACCCATAGCTGAAAATAACAGAATATATGTGTATGCATACATGCACATATAATGGCTTAAAGCCACCTTTGCCTACCCCTTCCCTCTCTCTCTAGTAACAGGATTCAAGGCCTGTTAGCTGCAAATTACTGCTCCAACTTTTACATTAAGAGGTTTATTTAAAAATCATTTCCGATTGGAACTGTCTAATTACAAATGAATTTTTGATCTGAGCTCTTTAAGTTTCCCAATGCTAGCAAACTAGAAGTGTTAGTCTGTTTAAGCTGCTATAACAAAAATACCTTAAACATGGTGGCTTACAGACAACAAATGTTTATTTCTGATAGTTCTGGAAGCTGAAAGTATGAGACTAGGTTGCCAGCATGGCTGAGTTCTGGTGAAGACCCTCTTCTGGGTTGCAGACTGACAACCTCTCACTGTGTCTTCACATGGCAGAAGGGGTGGAGGTCTCTTGGGCTTCTTTTATTAAGGGTACTAATCCCATTCATAAGGGACTTCACCCTTATGAAGTGCTTCACCCCATAAGGGCTTCACCTCTTAAAGGTCCTGCCTCTTAGTGCCATCACCTTAGGGTTTAGGATTTCAACATAGGAATTTTGGAGGGGCACAAACATTCAGACCATAGCACTAGAGCAGTGAAGATAAAATGAAAATGGCTGAGCAATTATTTAACCATGTTTAACATGAGAACAATAAAGGCATGTCATCAAATTATATAGCCCAAACAAGTTGTAAAAATGTAAGACTTGCAGGAATTCAGGAAGGGGAGTTTGGCTAATGGGTTGGGTTAGGAAGCTAAGCCCTGAAAAATTTAGATTTTGATAAACACAAAGAATATTCCAGATCAGAATGAAATGGCTGGAACAAAGACTCAAAGTTTCAAAATATCTGAGATAGTTTCTTGCACATAGAGAATCTTGAATGTTTTTTAAAAATGTTGGCACATCAGAGAGAGATCCAAGATGGCTGAATAGCAACAGCTCAGGAATGTAGCTGCCAGTGAAAGCACAGAGAACGAGTGGACGCCGCACTTTCCGACGAATTTTTGTTGCCCACAGACCGGGAGATTCTCGGCAGAGGAGCCACACGGGTCGCCAGCGCGACTCTTTTGGCCGGCGCAGCTGTTTTGGCGGTGCTCCAGCGCGGCGCTTCCCGGTGCAGAGTATACGGGACGGACGGGCTCGGCTGGTCCCATCCCCACAAGGAAAACAGCAATTGGAAGCACTGAAGACTGAGAGTTTCACAGCAAGCACAGCGAATCCAGGAAGGTCCGGCTCTGTGGGGAAGGGGCGTCCGCCAAAGGAAAACTAAGAAACAGAAAAACTTCATCACTGGGCGGAGAGAGATCCAAGATGGCCACGTAGCAGTGGCTCAGGATTGTTGCTCCCAGTGAAAGTACAGAGAGCGAGTGGATGCCGCAATTGCAAAGGAATTTTTGATGCCCACAAACTGAGAGATTCCCAGCGAAGGAGCCACATGGGTCGCCAGCGTGACTCTTTTGGCCGGCGCGGCACTTCTCGGTGTGGAGTGTACGGGACTGGATGCCCTTTTAGTCGGGCTCGGCCGATCCCATCCCCACAAGGAGAACAGCAATTGGAAGCGCTGAGGACTGAGAGCAAGCACAGCTGAACCTGGGAAGGCCCAGCTCTGTGGGGAAGGGGCGCCCCCCCGAAGGAAAACTAAGAAACAGAAAAAACTTCATAACCAACAAGCCGGACGTCCACTCAGAGACCCAATCTGAAAGTCGGCAATTACAAAGACGACAGGTGGATAAATCCACAAAAATGGGAAGAAACCAGTGCAAAAAGGTTGAGAACACCCGAAATCAGAATGCCCCTCCTCCTACAGGGGATCGTAGCTCCTAATCAGCAAGAGAACAAGGCTTGACGGAGGATGAGTGTGATGACCTCACAGAATCAGGCTTCAGAAGGTGGATAATAAGAAACTTCTGTGAGCTAAAAGAACATGTTCTAACCCAATGCAAAGAA
>CAUYQU010054154.1:0-11874 GCA_963574635.1 Cheracebus regulus
TTTTTTGGTTTTTTTCCTCTCCCGTCACATTGCTTTTCCTCTAGCCAAAACCACCCCTGCAGATAACCCCACCCAAAGGCCACACCCGCCCTCTGGACAGCACTTTAATCGCCCCTCTCCAGTAAAAAAAAAAAAAAAAAAAAAAAAAAAAAGCCTATTCTGGGCTGGCCATCAACCCACCACGCTCATCTTATATCCATCAATCCTTCCATTAATTCATTCTAAAATGGTGGTAAATCCCTGTATTTACAGGCATTTCTCATCCATGGAATATGGTTGAACCAGTTTAACTTGTCCAGGCACAGTGGCTAATGCCTGTAATCCCAGCACTTTGGGAGGGAAGCCGAGGCCTGAGGATCACCTGAGCCCAGGAGTTCAAGACCAGCCTGGGCCACATGGCAAAACCCCATCTCTACCAAAAAATAAAACAAAACAAAAATTAGCCTGGCACAGTAGTACATGCCTATAGTCTCAGCTACTCAGGAGGCTGATGTACAAAGGTCATTTGAGCCCAGGAGGCTGAGGTTGCAGTGAGTCATGATTGTGTCACTGCACTCCAACCTGGGTGACAGAGCGAGACCCTGTCTCAAAAAGAAAGAAAGAAAAAGGAAGGAAGAAAGGAAGGAAGGAAGGGAGGGAGGGAGGAGGAGGAAGGGAAAGAACAGCTTATGCCCCAGACTGAGAGAGCATCATCTCGAAGCTAATGAGAGTAAAGAATGGTTCCCTCCACTATGAGGGGCATGGTGGAGACGGGGAAGGTGGAGCTTCCCACTGAAAACTGAAATGCTCTGAAACTAGTTGGTTGACCTTGGACAGATCATTTTACTCTCATTTGCCAACAGTAGCAATAATATTCTCTCTTCTTCCCTCACTGGAGTTTCCAAAACACAAATGGCATGCTGATTAGAAAAACATAACGTGCAGTTGTGAGGATTTGCCAGTTAGAGGTTTATGAGTCAGGGTAACTGCCTAGTAATAAAGCCCTTGCCATCTATAACTTCGTTCTTGCTAACAGTTGGGTTTTAACTAATTCTTTATGTGTGTGTGTATATATATATATATATATATATATATATATATATATTATACCAAACTAATATAAGATATTACTAATAGGTAAAATTGTTGGGGCAGACAGTGAGGAGTACAGGGGAACTCTCAGTATATTTAATTCCTATTTTTCTGTAAACCTAAAACTTTTAAAAATATATACATATATATAACTGTATAGACACACACACACACACACACTGATAGATAGATAGATGATAGATAGACAAGATCACCTCGAGTCCTATTCCTGAAATCTTTCTTCCCTCTTTAAGATGGAAATGACTTCCATCAAGTTGAGTGGTATAGTCAACAACAAAAAGAAATGAGAATAAAATAAGATTAAAATCAAATGGTGAATTTCAGCTTGTTCTTCAAAGACTATCCCATCACTTCTGGGGCAGGCCAGGGTGGGGGAAGCATGTTCAGGTGATCTTTTCTTGCTCTGCATTTTATGGGGAATTCATATGTGTACCCACACAGGGGTGCAGCAGCCCCTATGTGCATATATGAAAATGCTCTTGCACAAACACAAGAAGTGAGCTCATTAGTATCACCACAGGGGTACCATCTGAGCTCTTTCTAGTCCAGATTTTAGGTTCTGAAAAATATAGCAGTCATGTCTTCAGTTGGCACATATTTGGGACTTTAAGATACATGATTTTTTTCTCCTAATTCAGGAATAAAGAAACCGAGGTTTACAAAGATCAAGTGCCTTGTCCAGGCCAGCAAAGATTGTTACTAGTAGAACTGGGGGTAGGGGAGAGAAGAGAGAATGAAAGAAAACAAAGCAAGCCTGGTTAGCTGCTAGTCCTGGGGTTTCTTACAAGGTCTACAGACGACCTAGGAGCAAACGTCTCTCTCCCTGTCCTAGAGAGTCTCCCTCATCGGTATCTGGGCTCTTTGTGAAAACACAAGAGCAATGAGAGATGATAACATGATAAACTTGGCCACACATTTTGTCTGCTAGAGAGAAAGAGAGGAACCATGTCCCTGGGGACAGGAAAATAACAATGTGTGTGGGTTTCCTTACAAAGCCGCCCTCAGAGGGTGACTCGAAGCCCTCAGAGACAGCAAGGGGAAGGAGCTGTTTATAAAACAGCTGTACTTCCTTTTCCCCACCACACCTCTGTGATGCTTTTGTGCAAAACAATATTTTTACCAGAATTAGTAGGAGCACTGAGACCCAGAGAAGCCACCAAACATCTGAGTATGGCTGCATCCCAGGGAAGGCCAACAGCTGCCTGTTACTGGTCCAGGCTGGACATATACATATCTCCCAGCCACCATCTGTGGTCCGCCATAAAGAGAGTTTCTTTTCTTTTCTTTTTTTTTTTTAAGAAATGAGGTATCCCTATGTTGCCCAGGCTAGCCTTGAACTCCAGAGCTCAAGTAATCCACCTGCCTCAGTCTCCCAAAGTGCTGAGATTATAGGTGTGAGCCTGGCCAAGAGAGTTTCCTACATGGAATTTTAGATGGCAGTGAGGACTGAACCCAAGGGCGCTCTCAAGATTCCACTGCACAAGTAGCAGGCATCTTGCTTGAAACATTCTATGGCTCCTTCTTACTTCTGCCAAATGCCCTGCCCTCAGGCTACCTGTGTTTTGACATGAGGGGGAGGCAAGACTTAGCAGATTTCCCCACCCAGGAGGATTTCATTTCTACAGAGACCAGGAAGACATCTGACCCCATTCATTATGTGATTTAGGCAAAGTGACAAGCACTTAACAAGGGGCTCAGGAGAAGGGAAAAGGGTGGTCCTGGTCATGCTGGGACCCTCTGTGTTGTGGGGGTAGGTGCGGGGGTGTGGAGCTCCTTTCTGGGGACTTTCTCAGGTGAATGAGGCAGAGCTTGATCAGTTACCTGCACATTTGCATTTGGACTGATTCATTTTTTAAAGAAATTATAAGTGAGAGAAAGAGATACAGGTAACTCTTGGTTCTTTGATTTAGTTTGGAGAGGAGAGAGGTTCTAATGCAGAGAACATTTACAATTAGCACTTTGCAATGAAAACCAGATTTGACTTTCAAAATATTCTCTCATATTAATATTGTAATGTTAACTTTCCATATAATAATAGTTATAACTTTTCCTCTCTAAAAGTCTGTAGAATTATGGTGGTTTTATTTCAAAATGTGTTTTCCTAACAGTGAGATGTAAATAGAAATCTGGTAATTCCTAGCAGGTCTAAATTCTTATAAGATTTTTTTGACAAATCTAAAGAGAATCACTGATATGTCTCTCGCCTACCACAGATGTGCAGGTGACAAAATAAAACAAAACAAAATAAAATAGTCAAAGAGTTTCAGAATCTTATCTTCTTTAAGTTCACAGTGTGCTGAGTAAAATAGAACTGTCAGCTGTGGTCACATACCTTGCAAACACCACCCTCTGCTGTTTGTCTCTTAAGTTTGCTATGGTCAGTTTTTTGCTGTCTGGAAATTTGAACAAATGTTTTCTTTAAGATGCTGTCATTCTTAGAAAGCTCTCCTTTCTCGTCCCATTATTTAAAAATATATTACTTATGTCCACACAAAAATCCACACACAAAGGTTCATAGCAGCTTTTTTCATAATTGTCAAAACTTGGAAACAACCAAGATGCCTGTCAATGGGTGGATGGACAAATAAAGTATGGCACATGTAGACCATGGAATCTTATTCCATCAAAAAGTAGCTGAGCTAACAAGTCATGAGAAGACATAAAGGAAACTTAAATGCATATTGCTACATGAACTAAGTCAATCTGAAAAGGCTACATACTGTATGATTCCTACTAAATGGTATTCTGTAAAAGACAAAATGATGGTGACAGTAAACCAGTCAGTGGTTGCTGGCAGTTCAGAGGGTGAAGGGAGAGACAGATAGGTGGAATAGAGGGAATTTTTAGGGTAGTGAAACTATTCTGTATGATACGGTAATGGTAGATACATGTCACTACACATTCATCAAAGCTCATAGAATATACAACACCAAAACTGAATCATAACATAAACTATGGACTTTAATTAATAATTGTAAGGCCAATCGCCTCGCCGAGAGTCGGATGGGCAGCACCCACCCCCTCCATGCCTGATAACACTATTATCAGCAGGCCGGACATCTGTGTTATCAGGCCAGACATCCTACTTAGCACCTGCCTCCTCCATGCAGGCTCCCCACATCCACTTCTGCATTCCACGCCCAGCCCCACACTCAGCACTAAATCATGCTCTCAGCCCTGCCAAAATTCAAAAATCCCGCCAAGAGCCTGACCAATGGCACCTCGCCAAGTCCGGGTCCAGTCTCTCTATGGCCAATACAATTGCCCATGCTTTGTTTCCCCGCTAACCAATCTATTGCCCTCACTCCCTATAAAACCCCATGCCCAGAACGGCCGGGCGTGACTTCTCTGGCCCCTCTTCCTCGGACCATAGAACCTCGCCCGGGAGCTGAATAAACTGGAATTTAACTTTTCTGATATCGGTCCCAGTTTCCTCACTTTGATTTCAACAATACACCTTACAATAATAATTTATCAATACTGGGTCATCAATTACAATAAATGTACCACACTAATGCAAGATGTTACTAATGGGGGAATTGTTGGGGCAGATGGCAAGGATCACAGGGGAAATCTCAATATTTTTCATTCCGATTTTTCTGTTAATCTAAAACTGCTTTTTAAAATAAAACCTATTAATTTTTTAAAAGACGGAGATTAAAGAAGGTGAGATGAGGAAAGAGGGAGTGAAAGGAGGTAGGTTAGAGAGAGAGCGGAGAAGGGATGAGGAGAGAGAGTGGGAAAGTGGAAGGACGGGAAGAGAAAAATAGGGAAGAAAAGGGTAGAAGGGAAGAACAAGGGTCACCTGCGTATGGTAAACGCCCTACCCTGTATGAACTGATTGTACAGTGCATTGGAGAGACAGCCAAGATAACTAAGTTGTCATTAGATTAAAATAATATGAATAATATGAAGACGTGAAGTGAGCCCTATATAGTAACAAAAGCCTTATATTAACATAAGATGTAGAACATCTTTTTTTTTATTTATTGCATTGTCCTTTGTAGGGACATGGATGAACCTGGAAACCATAATTCTCAGCAAACTGACACAAGAACAGAACATCAAACACTGCATGTTCTCACTCATAGGTGGGTGTTAAACAATGAGAACATCTTTTATACCGCTACTCTGTATGACTTTTATGGCTCAAAATTAGTGCTTTTATTTTTCATGATTCACCGAACAATATTTTCTTTAGCTACTGTTTGTTTGTTTGTTGTTTTGACAGAGTCTCACTCTGTCACCAGGCTGGAGTGCAGTGGCAAGATTTCAGCTCACTACGACCTACGATTCCCTGGTGCAAGCGATTCTCCTGCCTCAGCCTCCTGAGTAGCTGGGATTACAGGCATGTGCCACCACGCCCAGCTAATATTTCTGTTTTTAGTAGAGATGGGGTTTCACTGCGTTGGCCAGGATGATCTCGATCTCCTGACCTTGTGATCTGCCCGCCTTGGCCTCCCAAAGTGGTGGGATTACAGGTGTGAGCCACCACGCCTGGCCCTTGTTTTGTTTTAAGCCTGCCTTTGGCTTATCTATGTCTCTCAGTTAATTCACAGGATGGGGATGGATAGCTAGCTAGCTATCCATCTATAAATAGATAGATAGATAGATATCAAATAATATAAAGATATATATAGGTTAATAATTACATATAATATGTATAATATATGTAACAGCAGAGAAGTGGGATTATGATAATTTAAGGCCTTAAATTATATGTGAATATGTACAATATTATTTAATGATGCACTCTAATTAATTAAAAATATATATTATAACTCCTGTACCAATGACAAACATTTTTTAAGGGATGAACAAATGATAAGTTAATAGAGGAGATAAAATAGAATCGTAATTCCAGTGAGTGCTCAATTAACTCAAGAGAAGGCAGAAAAAAATAAAGGACAGATGGATTAAATAAAAAACAGCTAAGAAAATGGTAGATTTTAATTCAGTTAACCACATTAAATGTGAATTATCAACATATACCAATTAAAAGGCAGAAATTTTCAAATATGTTTAAAAAACAAGACCTATGTATATGCTGCCTTAAGAAAAACTCACTTTAAAAATGAAGACATAAATATGTTACAAATAAAAGAATGTTAAAAATGTATACCATCAAACAATTATCCAAAAGAAAGCTAGAATACCTATATTAATGTTAAAAAAGAAACTTTATGAAGCTGAATGATGAAGAAAAAGTTAAAATTTTTAAAAATAAAAAATAAAAGTAAAAATTTAAAAAGAAACTTCAAAACAAAGAATATTATCAAAGATAAAAGGAATTACTACATAATGATAAAAAGGCCAATTTATAACAATTCTAAATGTATATGAACTTAACAATAAGGTTCAAAATACTTAAAGAAAAACTGAAAAAAACAAAAGTTGATATAGATGAATACCTACAATTACAGTTGGAGATTTTAACACTTCTCCCTCAGTAATGGATGGAACAAGTAGCTAGAGAGTCAATAGGTATGTAGATGACTTGACCACTATCAACCAACTTGACCTATTGACACTATTGAACTAATGACACTATTGAGCTATTGACACTTGACCTAAAGCACAATTCAATCAACAATAGAACACACATTCTTCTCAAATGCACATGCAGCATTCTCCAAAATAGATCATATTCTGAGTCATGAAACAAATCTTAATGAATCTAAAATAATAGAAATTACACAAAGCATATTTTCAAAACAAAATGGAATTAAATTCAAAATAAATATTTAAAAGATATCTAGAAATTTCCCAAGGATTTGAAAATTAAACACATACTTGAAAACAACCTTTGGATAAAAGAAATCTCAAGGCAGATTTTAAAACTATATTTAAATAAGTGGATATAAAATGCCAACAAATCAAAACTTATGGAAGAAAGCTAAAGGAGACCTTAAAGGAAAATTTATAACATTAAATGCTTGTATGAGAAAAAAGAAAAACCTCAAAAAATTAATTGTTGCATTCACCTTGATAAACTAGAGAAAGAAGAGTAAAGTAAACCCAAAGCAAGCAGAAAGGGGAGAAAAGATAAGAACAGTCATGAAATTAAAAACAGGAAAAAAAAGTAGAGAAAAATCAAAGAACCTCAAAACTGGTCTTTGAAAAGGTTAGCAAAATTAATGGGTACTGTGCTCACTAGCTAGGTGGTGGGATCCACACCCTAAATGTCAGCATCATACAATATATCTATGAAAGTTGAAAAAATTAATAAATAAAAAGGTTTGTAAAGATAAACATCTCTCCAAAGGAGATATTCAAATGACAAGCACATGAAAGATATTCAATATCTCTAGCCATTCACAAAATGCAAATCAAAACCACAATGAAATATCACTTCACACCTGTTAGGTTGGCTATTAACAACACACAAGCACACTCAAAAAATGACAAGTATTGGCAAGGATGTGAGAGAAACTGGAGCTCTTGCACATTTCTGGTGAGAATGTAAAATGGTGCAGCTCTGGAAACAGTATGATGTTTCTGCAAAAAAATTTAACAGAATTGCCTGTGATCCAGCAATTCCACTTCTGGGTATATACCCAAAAGAAGTGAAAACAGAGACTTGAACACATATTTGTACACTGTATTCATAGCTGCCTTATTCATAATAGCCAAAAGGTGGGAGCAACCCAAGTGTTCATTGACACATGAATGGATAAACAAACATGATCCATTCATACGATGGAATAGTATTCAGCCTTTCAAAATAAGGAAATTCTGAGACACGCTATCACTTTCAGTGGCAAAAACCGCAATTACTTTTGCATCAACCTAATGCAACATGGATGAACCTTGAGGACATTATGTTAAGCAAAATAAGCCAGTCACAAAAGAACAGGTATTACATGTCTGTACTTATGTGAGGTTTCCAGTGTAGTTACATTTATGGAGACAGAAAGTAGAATGGTGGTTGGGAGAGGTTGGAGGGAGGAGAAAATGAGCAGTTGGTGTTTAATGGGTACAGAATTTCAGTTTGAGAAGATGAAAAAGTTCTGAAGATAGAAGGTGGTGACAGTTATATGACAGTGTGAATGTACTTACTGTCACTGAACTGCACACTTTAAAATAGTTAAAATAATAAATTTTAGGTATGTATGTTTTACCACATACATACCTAAATAATGATAATATTATTAAAATAATAAATTTTAGGAATGTGGTATGTTTTACCACAACTTTTTAAAAAATGCTTAATGACACTAGTCATTAGAGAATGCAAGTTAAAAGCACAGTGAAATGCTGCTACTCACTTATTAGAATGGCTAAAGTGTTGACAAGGGTTAGAAAGCAAATGGAATTCTCATTCATTGACAGTGGGAATACAAAATAGTATAGCAGTTTCTTATAAACGGAAAATAGTTATGCATTTTCTTATAAAGTTAAACATGCACCTACCATGTGACCCAACAATCCCACTCAAAGGTATTGACCTTAGTGAACTGAAACTTTACACTGACAGAAAAACCTGTACCTAATTTTTTTTTTTTTTGAGATGTAGTCTCACAGGCTGGAGTGCAGTAGCGTGATCTCAGCTCACTGCAACCTCCACCTCCTGGGATCAAGCAATTCTCCTGCCTCAGCCTTTCGAGTAGGTGGGATTACAGGCATGCACCACTATGCCAGGCTAATTTTTGTATTTTTGGTAGAAACAGGTTTTCGCCATGTTGGCCAGGCTGATCTCGAACCCCTGACCTCAGGTGATCCACCTGCCTCAGTCTCCCAAAGTGCTGGGATTACAGATGTGAGCCACCATGCTCGGCCTCGAATGTTAATAGCAGCTTTATTAATAACCAAAAGCTAGACACAGCTCAGCTGTCTTTCACAGGTGAAAGGGTGAGTACACTGGTGTATATCCAGACAATGGACAATGGAATACTATTCAGCAATAAAAAGTATCAACCCACAACAACATGAATGAATCTAAAATTCTTTTTGTTCCATGAGCGAAGATCCAAAATGTTACATATTGAATGATTCTACTTATATGACATTCTGGAAAAAGCAGAATTATAAAAATAGAAAACAAATCTGTGGTTGCCAGGAGTTGGAGAGGTCATATGAAATGATACCCTACTAAAGGGCCTCATTGGGAAACTTTTGGGTGATCCACTTGTTCTGAGTTGAACTGTACTCTTGTATATGTGGCTCTATGCATTTCTCGATCCCGTAAACTTATACACCACAACGGGTTAAACTTTGCTGTGTGCAAATTTTTAAAAAATCAACAAGGTCTTGGGGAAATCCAAGATGAAAAGAAGACTGCAAAAACGAATTTAACTGTATTACAAATTTAAAAAAAACACATAATCATACAGAAGTGTGGGAGAAAGAAAGGAGCTGACCTAAGTGACTTTGTAAAGCAATGTTTTGACTGGAGATTGTCAGGCTAAAGACAAAAAGAATGGTACAGAAGCAATATACTCTCATTGGTAAATTCATTTTTCACAAACAACCCTAAACCTATGGTATATTTGGGCTCAAAAATAATTAAGTATATTGTAAGCTTTTGTCCACTTTTCTCATTGTCAGAAAAAGTTACAAATGAGCAAAGAGATAATGCTAGGATAAATCCTGGTGCTGGATCGGAGTTAGAAATATCATATGAACTCATAGTTGATTTCTTTTTAATAGATACAAAAATATAATATATGTATATATGTGGGTCAGTTATAGATATATGGATTACCTAGCTCTGTCCACTGAGAGAGACTGCAAGCAGTGAGATCGGTAGCAATGAGCACAGCCAGCACTCAGATCTGGTTTCTAAATACCATTCCCCAAAGAAAGGAACCAGGACTCCTTAAAGAAGTGTACAAATGGCTGATTCCATGGCTAGAACAGGGAAAATAAACACAAGATGAGCCTGGAATACCTTATACTGCCAGCAAGTAAAAAAGTGAAAACAGGATAGAGCATGTCAAAAGTACAGAAGAGCAGGCAGAAATTTACCACTCTTCTCTTAGGGTTTTGTTGTTGTTGTTTGGAGGATTTTTTGTTTTTGTTTTGTTTTGTTTTCTTGTTTGTTTGTTGCCTGGGCCTGGAGAATTAGACATAAGACAAAAGGAGAAAAGCATATAAAGTATTTAATGAAAGTTTTATATGGCAGGAGAGACTTCATAAGGAAATCAAGACATAAAGAAGCAGGCAGAGTCAAACATTTATGCCCTGAATTGTGAAAATGTAACAAGACAAAGGGGGCTTGTGCTAGGGTAGATAATTGGGTAGAGAAGTGATTAGGAAGATAAGGGATCCTTGGACAGATTCCTATCAGCCTTAACTTCCTGTCCTTGGTGATAAGAATGTTACTTTCTTCTTGGTTTAGGGAGGACATCTTTCACATGGGAGTTTCATCACTGGCTTTTAAAGAACAGTAAAAGGCAGAGTAATCTTCTTGCACCTCCTGTTTTTATGTGCCTTTAGTTTAAAATAATTCTGATGCCAAAGTGGTATATTTGGGGATGATGTGTTCTGAGTGACATGCTTTAGGGTAGTGTATTCTGAGCCTCTTCATTCCCCATTTGAAACTTTACTTTTAGAAAGTTTCGTATGTTAAAAGTCAAGTTAGTAGCTATCAGCAGATTTGGGTTGGAAGTTGTGAGACAAGAGATCAGCGAAGGGGAAGAAAAACACAGATTGGAACCTGCAGAAGAACAAATATTCCCCATATCTTACTGACACAGCCTTTTAGTCCTGAGAATAATTCAGTTCAGTTAAGCAGTCACATCTCATTTTAGGAGGCAGTGTTGCAGGTGTGCTCTGATCCAAGTTGAGCCTTCATATTGTAAATGATCAGGTATTTAATAAGAGGCATTTCTATGGAAACAAAAGGAAATTAAAGGTTAAGGTTTAGAGCAAGTTATAAGCCCAGTGTTTGAATCCAGAGGGCAGTCAGTTGGAAAGGGTACTATAGGTTGGACTCAAAGCATCTTTAGATGGTGGAGTGAAGATAAGCAATGATAATTCTGATCAGTTTCCTGGTTTGCAGTTTGAATGTCTCTGGTGAGGTCACTGGGTGTTCCCATGACATTTCTGAGTGGCCTACACAGCAATAGGCACAAAGGTGGCTTATTTATGAGCTGTGGTGGTGATTTCTCTGAAGTTTATATCAAGTCATCCAGTTTCAGCTTGCAAAGTTTCAGGAAAAGGGCAGTTTCAATTTTCAGTGATGTCAAGTCAAGAAAGCAGGAGAAAAACATGAAACATTAGCTTGAAGATTTGTTGCCAGATATGGGAGTTAATATCTAATCCATTCTACATGTAGATAACAAAACCTCAAAGACAATAAATAGTACTAGAATCCAATAATAGGTACACTATAGTTTTTTTGATATATTTTTTATCTGCACAGTCACTCCCATTTTTACCAAATACAGTCACAGTAAGACTAATTTTTTTTTACAAAATAATTCTATTCTCATTCAACTTGTCTTGGTTATTTACATAAGTGCATCAAGAATAGTGATTGATCGTATAGGCTTTTTAAAAGTCTGCTTTGCTGGAAATGTTAATAAGAAATCTAAAAGCCTCTCAAGTCTAGGAAGCCAAGCCAAGAGCTGGTCATTAGATTTCGCCTATAACACCTCTAGATTTGGGTGAGTTCCTCTCTTGTCAAGGTTTTCAAAATATTTTTTTTTTTTAAAGAATGAAAGAGAGAAAGGAAGAGGAAGAGATTTTAGAAAAAGAGAGAAAAGGAGAAAGAAAGAAACAGCAAAAGAAAGAAAAAATGAAAGAGAAAGAGGAAGAGATTTTAGAAAAAGAGAGAAA
>CAUYQU010054157.1:0-11374 GCA_963574635.1 Cheracebus regulus
TTACGTTTACACTAGACTGTACTCTATTAAATGGTGTGCAATAGCATTATGTCTAAAATAACAATGTACTCACTTTAATTAAAACTATTTTATGACTAAACGATGCTGACAAGAAGACATGAAATGAGCACACACTGTAGGTCAGGGCTGATAGACTCGCCCTGATAAACATGTGATATCTGTGAAACATAATGTAATGAGGTATGCCCTATATCTGAACATGGAAAGGAGTCGTTTTCTAATCATTGCTTTCAATTAAATTAAATATCAATTTATCTCCAATCTACCCCATATATTACCCAGTATGTTCAAAGGAAAGACTTATGCAAAACCTGTATATTTAAATGAATAGCTACCTATCAATCAAAATTAGAATCTTGTTTCTCCTATTTTCCTTCTTCAACATGCATCCCAAGGAGAAATGTGCTTATAAGGACACTTGCCCATGATACTGTAAAATATTAAGTAAAAGGGTATTCCCAGTGTATTAGTACTCACAATGATTCGTCAACCAGATATTAATATCTAACTTGGTATAGGGCTGGTCATCTGTTGACCTAGATTACATGAAGTACTTTATCTCCAGATTTCTTATGTAACTCTATATTTAACAAATGAGATTTCTGTGAAAATAACTTATTTTTACCTATTCCATTTTAGTTTTGTTTGAGTAATCAAAACAAATATCTTCAGAACCTATCACTTAAAAATTGTTTCTATACTGAACTATCCTATAGTCAAGAGGTAGGAATCTAGCCCTCATTGTTTGATATCCAACATGTAACTCTAAAAATATTTTTGAGCATTAAAGTATCAAGAAAACAATCACAGCAAGAAAGGAAAAATTCTGGAACTTAGTCAACCCAACACCCATAAATACCCTGGGTAAATATATAAAAACTCTTCTGTGTCAATAAAGTGACTACAAAATGGCAGATAATAAGATATATATGATTTATAAAAGATAAAAATAATCAGAATTAGGGTGAAGGGTTACAAAAAATAAAGTGTAATAGTGTAAATAAAAACTTTATATTTAATAAAATACAAAGTTTTAGTTATCTTTAAATTTTTAAAGATCATACAATCTTATTTTTTAAAAGGTAAATTTTTTTATGTATGACTATTGGTGTTTTAACAACTATGACAGTTCTTTTGCCCACCAGAAATTCTCATATGCAAATTTAGAGCCCAAATATTTGATTTCTGTTAGTGTTATTTGCTAAAAGGAAGCTGAGATATTTGGAGGTTGTGGATTCTGCATCCTGGGGAAAAATAATATAAGCTAAAAATAGGCTTAGAACATCTTTATCCCACAATAAAGCAAAAATAGTTTCAAGAATGTAAGGAGTTGCTCTAAAAACAAGCAAAGAAACTATCTGTTACTCATTAGATTTAAAAATATATGTTTGAAAGACTATAAATTTATATTATACATTGGTTAGTCCTGCTACTATCAAACAATTCTAAAATTTCAGTGACTTATAATAACAAACATTCAATCCTCATCCATATTGTATACATGCTGCTGCAGCTCTGTTCAGCAAGAATTTATGTGTCTTCTTCAGAGACCCAGGCTAAAAGGATATTCTAGTGTGAGACTGGCACTTTCTTGGGACAGAGGAGAGGAGCAAGAGAGACAAGGCTGCATCGTGAAATCTTGTCTTTTGCTCAGATATAGGCAATGTTACAGCCATTCACATCCCATTAGGCAAAGCAAGTTGCATGGCTAAATCCAACATTGCAGAGGCAAGGAAAGATATCCCTTTCATGGGAGGAGAGGGAGAATAAACATTTGCATACAATAATATATTCTATTACAGCATTCCAAATAAGACCATTCTAAAATGTGGAAGTATATGCAGTAGAACATGTTGAATTTTTAATTAAATATTTAAACTGAAGTGCTATTACACGTATTTTCTTTAAATATAAGCCAGTTCATGAAATATAGATATGTGTATGTTTTCTTTCATTTTATTTTTAATTGTCATGATGGGTATACAAATACCAGTTAATTTCAATTGCTGTTAATAATTAAAAGAAAAAAAACGGATGCAATATGTATTAACCATAGGTAGTCATACCCTATGACAAAGCAGAAAGAAGTTTCACCTCTGTTTCAGTTGACAAATTAGCTAG
The DNA here is from genome assembly GCA_963574635.1 of Cheracebus regulus. Classification (NCBI taxonomy): domain Eukaryota; kingdom Metazoa; phylum Chordata; class Mammalia; order Primates; family Pitheciidae; genus Cheracebus; species Cheracebus regulus. The sequence continues at coordinate 2,143 of CAUYQU010054157.1, forward strand.
CATCCTAACAGCTAATTGTACTGGTTAGGTTTCTTATCCCTCAGGATTTAAATCTTCTATTAATTACAATAAGATACAATTAAGGCTTACATATTTTATCACATAAGTTACATCAGATTAATACGTTAGGATGCCAGGATAATGGGTCATATAGCACTGAACAAACCTAAAGAGCACGTCCTTCTATGGAATAACAATTTTAAAAAGGATAAAAATAAAACAAATGGAAAGAAAGTGGTTTCAAGAAGTTATGGTGAGGATTTTTTTTTTATAGTACTATTATTGCTTATTCAAACAGAGTACATTCATACATAACAACAAATTACAAATCCAGTACCTGCATATAAGCACATATTAATAATGTCTTAACTGTTACACAGCTACTATTGTTGGTTATACAATCTAATCCACATGGATATTGATCCGTACCAAAAATCCTTGATATTACATAGTACCTACATTCGTTCATCAGACATAGCAAATTTTAGTCAAGACATCCCTCATCAACATGTACATCCCCTACCAATTTTTGGTGTCTTAACCTACCAACCTCCGAGAAATCATCATCCGCTCGGGAGTGCTACTCTCCTCGCTCAGGGACCATGACACTTGAGGGTAACTATGCTAAAACTATACATGGCATCTAGTTCTTACTTCAGGACCATAATACTAAGATTGCCCACATGTTCTCCTTAAATAAGACATCTCGATGGACTAGTGACTACCACCCTATTAACCAGTCACTGGAGCACTGTCATGCATTTCGTATTTTTAACTTTGGGGGATGCTATCACTCACCATCGCGGAAGGCCTGGTCGCTGCCAAATCTGCTGTAGATAAACTCGGATTTGATTCCTACCAAATCAATTGTAGAAGCTGAGCTTATACTGCATATTCTGGGCTGACAATGACAACCATAAGGTGTTAATTAATTCACTCTTGAAAGATATAACAATTAATCAATAGACACTCCCGCACGTACGTTCACGCACGGACGTTCATGCACAGACGCTCACGCAATTTCAAGAGCTGTTTCCAATTAAATACACCAATCCACCTCCCCTCATCTGTGGAGGTGACTTTACCGTCAATCTAGGTAAATGTACCCTCGCCAAACCCCCAAAACAAGAAACTAAAATGCAACCCAGTCAGAGACACCGTATTTTAACCACGACCACCCAAACAGCTACCTCTTGATGGATGTTATTTTTTCTAAAAATCTAAGACCCTCCTACCAAATTAATCCTCCATTTTGTATAATAAATATAAGTTTCTGTCCTAATACTAATATAATACCTTGAGCATATCCCTCTGAAAGCGCTGCTCCATTATATCATATCCTAAATCAACCATACTCTAATTATAACTAATCCTCCTGTTGTATTTTAGCGAGATAAGAAGACCAGCACCAAGACAAAAGTATGACGAATTGCAGGGTCTTTATTGCCGGCGACCACGGAGGACTCACGTCTCTCCAACCCGTGGCCCCGAGTTGAGGGAGAACTGGGCTTTTATGCTAAACAACACTTTCGTGGGCCGGGGATTTTCCAGGGAGTAGGGGGGCTGGGGATCTTTGCAAGCAGGCAGTTTGTACAGAAGCCAAGGTCAGCAGTTAGAGACTGAAAACTCCCAATATCAGTAAGCAGTTTGTTCAGAAGCCAAGGCCAGCAGCTAGAGACAGGGGGCTTTCTTCTCAGAGTCCGTGCGACCCTGAGCGGCGAGTTCTTGAATTCCATTGAAGTGAGGCTGGTGTCTGCACCTGGCGTTGGCCTGATTAATCGTAATGCCTTATCACTAGCCTGTGAGCCTGCACGTAGTCTGTGAGCCTGAGAAGCCATTACATTTTAGCCTGGCTGAAGCCATTTTCCTTGCCACATCACACTCCCAGCCAATTTAACTTTAAAGACCAATTTAACTATAAAGACAACTTAACTTTAAAAATCCTCTACCAATTTAAAGATCCTGAATTTCCAGAACTGTAAAAGACTATTTACATTTATTTCTTTCTTTCTCATATTTTAACTTTTCCACTAAGTATTTATATAGTTAATGTAGCTTAATTATTTAGAGCAAAACACTGAAATTTTCTAGATGGGTCCACACAACCCCATAAACAGATAGGTTTGGTCCTGGCCTTTTTATTAGCTCTTAGTAAGATAACACATGCAAGCATCCTTGCCCCAGAGAAAATGCCCTCTAGACAGTCCGGATCAAAAGAAGCAGGTATTAAGCATGCAGGAATTCAGCTCAAAACACTTTGCTTAACCACACCTTCATGGGAAACAGTTGTGATAAATCTTTAGTAATAAACGAAAGTCTGACTAAGCGATGCTAATGTTAAGGGTTGGTTAATTTCGTCCCAGCCACCTCAGCCATACAATTAACCCAAGCTGATAGAACTCAGCATAAAGAGTATTTAAGGTCTACCATCAATAAAGCTAAACCCCATCTAAGTTGTAAAAAACTCCAGCTGAATTAAAATATACTATAAAAGTGGCTTTAATATCCTGAAAATACCATATCTAAGACCCAAACTGGAATTAGATACCCCACTATGCTTATCCCTAAACTCTAATAGTTACATTAACAAAACCATTCACCAGAGTACTACAAGCAACAGCTTAAAACTCAAAGGACTTTGTGGTGCTTTATATCCCTGTAGAGGAGCATGTTCTGTAATCGACAAATCCCGAAATATCTCACCACTTGTTGCCCCCAGCCTATATTCTGCCATCTTCAGCAATCCTTTAGAAAACTATAGAGTAAGCACAAGTATACACATAAAAACCTTAGCTCAAGGTTTACCCCATGAGGTGTCAAGGAATAGGTTACATTTTGCATCTCCAGAAAATCTCACGATGACCATTATGAAATCTAAGGGCTCAGGGAGGATTTAGCAGTAAACGAAGAGCAGAGTACTTGGTTAAATAAGACCATGAAATACACACACACCACCCTAAATAGTAAATTACTATTTACTAATAGGAAATCACTATTACTAATAATTTTCTACACAAGTAGAGAGGAGATAAGTCGTAACATGGTAAGTGTACTGGAAAGTGCACTTGGACAAACCAAAGTGTAGCTTAACTCAAAGCATCCGGCTTACAACTGGAAGATTTCATCATGACCTGATCACTTTGAGCCAACTCTAGCCCCAAACCTTGCTAAAAACATTATCAAAATATCTTAATCAAACCATTTGCCTTAAACAAAAGCATAGGTGATAGAAATTTTTATCTTGGCGCATTAATAGACACAGTACCGTAGGGAAAGATGAAAGAACTGTATCAAGCACTAAAAAGCAAAGACAAGCCCATATACCTTCTGCATAATGTATTAACCGGAAATAACTTTACGCAGAGAACTATAGCCAAGTCTCCCAAAACCAGATGAGCTACCCAAGAACAGCTGAAAGAGCACACTCACCTATGTGGCAAAATAGTGGGAAGATTCATGAGTAGCAGTGACAAGCCTACCGAGTCTGGTGATAGATGATTGTCCAAGATAGAACCTTAGTTCAACTTTAAACTTACTCACAGAATTAATCTCCTTGTAAATTTAACTGTTAGTCTAAAGAGGGACAGCTCTTTAGACCCTAGGAAACAACCTTCCTACAGAGGGTAAAAAATATTACCACCATTGTTTTGTGATGAAGACCCCAAAAGTAGTTGCAACAAAAGCAGAAATTGACAAGTGGGATCTAATTAAACTAAAGAGTTTCTGCACAGCAAAAGAAACTATCAGAGTAAGCAGACAGCCTACAGAATGGGAGAAAATCTTTGCAATATAAGCAACAGACTAAGCTCTAATATCCAGTATCTATAAGCAATGTGTACAAGAAAAAACTAACACCCCCCTTAAAAAGCAGGCAAAGGGCATGAACAGACAATTCTCAAAAGAAGACATGCATGCAGCCAACAATCATGAAAAAATGTTCAACATTACTTGTCATTAGAGAAATGCAAGTCAAAACCACAATGAGTTCGGGCTCGGTGGCATATGCCTGTAATCCCAGCACTTTGGGAGGCCAAAGAGTCGGATCACCTGAGGTTAGCAGTTCGAGACCAGCCTGGCCAACATGGTGAAACCTCGTCTCTACTAAAAATATATAAATTAGCTGGGCGTGGTGGTGAGCACTTATAATCTCAGCTACTCAGGAGGCTGAGGCAGGAGAATTGCTTGAACCCGGGAAGCAGAGGTTGCAGTGAGCTCACATTACACCACTGCACTTGCCTGGGTGACAAGAGTGAGACTCTGTCAAATAAATAAAAAAAAAAACACAGTGATATAATATCTCGTACCAGTCAGAATGGCTATTACTAAAATGTCAAAAAAAAAATAGATGCTGGTGAAGTTGGGGAGAAAATGGAATGCTTTCACACTGTTGGCGGAAATGTAAATTAGTTCGGCTACTGCAGAAGACAGTGTGGCCATTCCTCAAAACCTAGAGATAGAAATACCTTTTGACTCAGAAATACCATTACTTGGTATTTACCCAAAGCAATATAAATTGTTCTATTACAAAAACAGGGGAAGGGCACAGTGGCTCATGCCTGTAATATCAGCACTTTGGGAGGCCAAAGTGGCTGGATCACTTGAGGTCAGGAGTTTGAGACCAGCCTGGCCAACATGATGAAGCCCCCTCTCTACTAAACATACAAAAATTAGCAAGGCATGCTGATAGGCACCTGCAATTTCAGCTACTTGCTTGGGAGTCTGAGGCAGGAGAATCACTTGAATCCAGGAGGTGGAGGTTGCAGTGAGCTGACATTTTGCCACTGCACTCTGGTAACAGAATGAGACTCTGTCACCAAAAAAAAAAAAAAAAAAAAAAGAAAGAAATAAAGAAAAAAGAAAAGAAAAGAAAAAAAGACATGGACATGTATATGTTCACTGCAGCGCTATTCACAATAACAAAGACATGAAATCAACCCAAAAGCTTGTTTTGTCAAGTTTTTCACAGACCAAATGGTTGTAGATAAGCAGTCTTATTTCTGGGTTCTCTATTCTGTTCCATTGGTCCATGTGTCTGTTCTTATTCCAGTACCATGCTGTTTTGGTCATTGTAGCCTTGTAGGATAGTTTGAAGGCAGATAGTGTGATGCCTCCTTTTTGCTTAGGATTGTTTTGGCTATTCTGGCTTCTTTTTTTCGTTCCACTGCATAGGCCAATGATAGGCTGCTTAAAGAAAATATAGTGCATATACACCATGGAATACTATGCAGCCATAAAAAGCAATGACATTGTGTCCTTTGTAGGGACATGGATGGACCTGGAGGCCATCATTCCTAGAAAACTAATGCAGGAACAGAAAACCAAATACCATATATTCTCACTTATAAATGGGAGCTAAGTGATGAGAACACATACAAACTTAGAGAGGAACAATGCACATTGGGGCCTACCAGAAGGTGGACAGTGGGAGGAGGGAAAGTGCCAGGAAAAATAACTAATGGATACTAAGCTTAATGCTTAGGTAATGAAAAAAATCTGTACAACAAATGCCTATGACACATGTTTACTTATGTAAAAAACCTGCCCATCCTACACAAGTACCCCTGAACTTAAATGTTAAAAGAAAAAAAGACACATTCAATCTATAAGTAAACCCTTAGAACTAACAAGTGAGTTGAGCAAGCTCTCATGATAAAAGATAAACATTAAAAAAGTTTTATTTCTATATACTGAGAATGACAAATAAATATTAAAAATGCAATTTAGAATCACTCAAAAAACAGAAAATACTTAGATATAAATCCATTAATAAATGTACAACTTGCTGAAAGCTACAAAACACAGATGGAATAAGTCAAAGAAGACGTTGCTTTATTGAAAGTTTGTTGCATTTGAAGACGAAGATGCCATTTACCCCTACTTGATACATAAGTTTGACATGATTTCTGTCAAAATCCCACCAATATTATTGTTAATGTGAAATTTAAACAGAAAGGCAAAGGAACTAAAATAGCAATAACAATTTTGTATGAGAAAAATGAAGTGGGAAGAATGTGTATCTGATTTTAAAACCCATTGTATAATTATAGTAATCAAAGCTGTGTGGTATTCACAGAAGGATAGACACACAGGTTAATGTAACTCAGAAATAGACTCACACATATATACCCAACTGATTTTTGACAAAGACTTAAAATTAATACAAGGAAGAAAAGATAGACTTTTCAATGAATGGTTTTGGAGCAACTGAACATTTGTAGGCAAAAAATAAGCTTCAAACTAAGCTTCATTCCTTTTACAAATATTAACTCGAAATGGATCACATTAATTATAAACATACAAATCTATAAAACTTTGAGAGAAAAAGCACAGAGAAAAATCTTTAGAACCAGAGTGGGCAAAAGTCCTTAGACTTGTCATGAAAAGCATAATTCATAAACAGAAGAACTGATTAATTGGAATTCATCACAAAACAAAATAAAACAAAACAGAAACATTTGCTCAGCAAAATACTCACTTAAAAAGATGAAAAGACAAGTTACATACTGGGAGAAAATATTTGCAAATCACATATTTAACAAAGCACTGGTACTTAGAATACATAAAGAACTGTGAAAACTCAACTGCAAAATCAAAGTAGCAATTCAATTAGAAAATTGACAGAAGACATTCAGTAGCATTTTGCTGAAGAGACTATATAGATAAGAAATAATCATATGGAATAGATTCAAAGCCATTAACCATTAGGGAAATACAAAGTAAACACACAATGAGTTGTCACTATACATTTTTCAAATTGGCTAAAATTTAAAAATATGTGACAGCATGAAATATTGTTCAGGATGCAAACTCTATTATGTACACATACTTTTGAGAATGTACAACACCTCTAGAAAATAGGTAGTATCTTATAAAACTTAAGAAGCAACTACAACATAACCCAGCAATTACACTCCAGAGAAGTGAAGAATTAGATGCATATAAAAACTCATACACAAGTGTTCACGGCAACTGTATTTATTATACACGATTCACAAACTAGAAACAACCCAAAGGTCTTTCCACAAAAGAAGGATTAAACTGACATATTCATATGATGGAATAGAACTAGGCAGTAAAAAGGAGTGAACTGTTAACACATTCAACAATCTAAATGAATCTGAAGGCCATTATTATGAGTGAAAAAAGTCAATCTCAAAGATTATATGCTATATTATTTCATTTGTATAACATTTTTAAATAAGAAAATTATAGGAATGCAAAATAGATTAGTGTTTGCCAAGGGTTATGTAGAGAGTGTTGGCAGGCAGGAAGTAGCAGTGGTGTAAAAGGCAAGACAACAGATCTTTGTGCTGATAGAAATGTTCTGTATCTGTCAATATCCTGATTGTAATATTGTACTTTAGTTTTTTCAAGATATTACCCTGGGAGAAACTGGTAAAGAGGATATGGGATTTCTCTCTACTGTTTTTTAAACTTGCATGCAAATCTATAATTATCTCAAAATAGAAAGTTTAGTTACAAGAAAATTAATGGTGAACAAATAAAGTTTACTGAGAAAAAGGGCCCTGTGGTTCTGAATCATCACAAGAGAAATTTTCATAACTTAAATTTAAGAAGAATCTATAGGTTTAAAACTCGAATTGTATAACTTTAGCTGATTGAGAAGTTATGTAAATAAGTAGAGAAAGGTAACTCAAATAAGATGTGAATAAAAGCAAGAATAAGAAAAAGTTTAAAAAATAAAACCATGAAAAAATTACACATCAGATACCTTAATCATTTATGTTTTATACAATTTTAGCAAAAATTTGTAATTACTATGTATTTGCTACATTTTTGAGGAAAAAAAGAGTATTTTTGATTTGTGATTATAATGGAATACTTAAATATGTAAATTTAATTGGATAAGTTCATAACCAATGCTTAAATATCTAGGAATATTTATTATATTAAATTCACAAGTATTGAATTAGCTGCTTAAATATTTAGGAGAATTGGGCTGGCTCTAGCTCAGCTGTTCCTTTGACAGGAAAGTATGTAGGACAATAATATTTAACAGATATGTGTCATTAATAAATTATTAAACAACAAAGTTTAACACTAGTTGGCATCCTTTCCTATACTCTCAAGCTCTTTACTCATTATAAACTGACATTAACACTCAGAATTTTCTAGATTTATAGAACAATGATAATGACTCAGTACCTCAGTTCTTATAGCATCTTTCCTTCGATTTCTTGTAGTGTCATCCTATCTTTTTCTACCTCCTTTTAATTGTAGGTGAGTATATTTTCTACATAATGCTAATGAAATTTCACACAGTGCTTGAGAAAACACAAAAAAATGAATTGACAAATCAGACTCTCACAAGTTGGAGAAACAGCCCACTACCAAATTTTATTAAAACTTTTAATCATACAAATAATCATAAAACAACAACTGCAGGTAGACATCTGAGAACACAGCTCCCAGGCCCTGTCTTGTGGCATTAGTTGTTCTAGGCTCAGATGAACATATGAAACCTCTAAGAGACATTTCTGGCTACATTTTCCACAGAAAAAGGAATTCTGTTGCTGATAACATATTTCCATTTTATCCTCATTTACTAGCTTTTGTGTAATTTTCCATGGGGACCATGTCTCATAAACATCAATTCCAAGCATGTTTGTCGTGAGCACGGACATCTTGAATTATCCTGATAAAAATGTTTCCCTGAAAAGGACTATCCCTTTAGAAATACTCAGGGTATGTATGTGTGTGTGTGTGGGCGCATGTGCACGCATGCGTGTGGAGTGTGTGCGTGTGTTTGTGTGTGTGTGTATTTGGTCAGGAAATCTCCCATCAGCGGGTTTAGAAGGATATTTGATTGGGTAATCTTTCTTTCCCTTGAAAAGTGTAAGGCCGGTTGCCTTGCTGGGAGCTTGGATGCACCCCGCCCCCCTCATTTTTTCCCTTTTACAAGCCCCGAGCAAGCTCAGACATGCTCAGGCATGTTCCCTTCTCCCTTGTTCGCACAGCCTGGTCTTCCCTTAAAGAGCCCAGTATGCAAACAAGGTGCTGCAACCATAGCTTCATAATAACCAATAGCAGCTAAGCCTTAACAACCAATAGCAGACGATTCTTAACAACCAATAGCAGTTGAGTCTTAACAACCAATAGCAGGCAAGTAATTCCAACCAACAACAAGCCAAGTCCTAGGTCAAGGCTTGTAACTTACCCAATAGCAGTCTTGCTCTCCCACAACCAATCGAGCTGTTTCACTCCCTATAAA
>CAUYQU010054158.1:0-12447 GCA_963574635.1 Cheracebus regulus
GGGGCTCCTCCACTGGGAATGTCCTGGTCCGTGGGCAGTGAAAATTTATCGGTAAGTGTGGCGTCCACTGGCTCTTTGCGCTTTTACTGGGAGCTGCAATCCTGAGCTGCTAGTGATCAGCCATCTTGGATCTCTCTCTCCTTTTTTTTCTTTTTTTAGGATGTCTTACACTGCAAGCAAAACCTTGTGATTTGTTACAACATTTGCCCTTTGTTCAATGTTTCTATAACTTTTAAGAATAAAGTAGTAGGAAGACATTATTAGTTAAGTATACCTCTAGCTGACATTTATGCCCAGGTGAATATGGATCTGACCCAAGGGAAATGACGAGAACACCATTTCCTTTGGACCCATAAAGAAGAATTAAGTTGTTTAAGGTGTCAATGAATTTAGAATGTTTACACCTGTTCTATAAAATCATCATGGAAAAAGCCAATATACATCTTCCAGATGATTGTGAGGGCAAAGTACTTCACACTTTGAATGTTTTCATTTTCACAATAATAATATATTCCATGTACTTTCTTAAACTGAACAGAATCAAATATGTTTAAACTATGAGATGGTGCTAAATGTTTAGATACTGACCTTAATCATAGTCCTCAAAATACCTGGGGGAAATTCCAGACATCAACTTAATTTTACTCATAAAGGCAGAATAAAACATGCATAGCTTTCTGGCTTCCTAAGCAACACACTACAACTGATTTTACATGAAATTTTTTAGTGTCTCAAAAAGTTACAGCCGAAGGCTGGGCACAGTGGCTCACGCCCATAATCCCAGCACTTTGGAGGCTGGGGTGGGTGGATCACCTGAGTTCAGGAGTTCGAGAACAGCCTGACCGACATGATGAAACCCCGTCTCTACTAAAAATACAAAATTAGCCAGGCATGGTGGTGCATGTGTATAATCCCAGCTATTTGGGAGGTTGAGGCAGGAGAATTGCTTGAACCCAGGAGGGGAAGGTTGCAGAGAGCGGAGATTGCATCATTGCACTCCAGCCTGGGCAACAAAGGCATTTCTACATGAATATAATCTCATTCTATTATAATGAGAATTAATGTTTATAATGTGGACCCCTAGACACCGCAAGAGGCCACATTAATTTCCAGATCATCAAAGAAAAAGTAGGGCTATTATTATTAGGTCTATTTCAAGGTATGGCGAATAAGCATTTCCTGCATGTTGTGTAGTGAGATGATAATTAACAACAATATTTTATTTCCCTGGAATGGGGAGATTGTTTTCTTTTCTTTTCCTCTTCACTTTTATTTCCCCATAGAATTCTATGATTTCACTAGTAGGTTGTTTTGTCCAAATTCCATCCAATGCTTGAATATTTTCACCAAATGCCTACCAAAGAATCAATGCTGGAATACCTCAGGTGACAGAAAGCTTACCATTTTTTGAAGCAGATCATTACATCTTGCAAAAATGGCACATGATCCCTTATATTGAGTAAATTCTGACTTCTTGTGACTTCCACTGCTTGGTCCTAGGGCCACTCAAAACAAGGATTACACATGACACAGGACTTACAATATCTAAAGACAGCTCTTTCCCTCCTGGACATGATTTTTATGACTTGAAATATCCCCATGTCCTTCAGTGAAATATAACATATTTAAGTCCCTCATTATTGTAGCAATTAAATAAATATCTGTTAAGTGTCTATCTAGCAACAGGCACCGTTTGAGGTATGAAAATGAAGAGAGTAAATGGGAAGTGGGAGAAGCATGATTGATACCATGTTAAGGAATGGGGACTTATCATGAAAGGAACAAGGAATGAAAGAGGGTGTTTTAAGCAAAGGGGTAGGAAGCTTAGGTTTGGGTAAGAGAATGATTACTCAAATGTTGTGGAGGATAGGTATGGTGGGAGTGGGTATGAGAAGCCTAGAGAAAGACGACTAGCAAGACGGCTATAACAATAGATAGGAAAAGCTGAAGAGCCACGCAGGTTATGTCATGGCATTTAGACTTTATCCTGCCAATGCCTTCAAGGAAGGGTTCACAGAACAGCAGACCACCTGTAGCAGATCCACCTGGGGGCTTTGTTAAAATGCAGATTCCTGGACCCCACAGTGAGCTTCTTAAAGTCTCTAAGGGTGGTGCAGCCCAGACATCTGCCTCTTACCAAGTTTTTCTGTTGACTTTGATGCAAAACCCAGATGGCAGTAGTCAGATAGTTTGTTAGGCCAGTAGAAGTCAACAGGCATACAGACCTCAGAGAGCCACACTCTGCTAAGACAAAAGAGTTTGGGAATGCCCTGGCTGGGAGGCAGGAACTCACTTTATCCCTCCACCTGCACCAATCTCCCCTTCACTCTCTGCCTAGCTGGTGCCTTCTTTTTCTCAGTGTCCAAATTTAAACATCACTTCCTTGGAGCTCTTTCCTGGGCCCTTACCCAATCATATAGGTGTTCACAGCATCTTGGAGTTTAAAAAATTCTATTGTGTCTCACTTTCATGTGTGTGATTCTTCAGCGATGCTCCTCTCTACTAGCCCCTAAGCGCCACGAGGTTGCAGCCTGAGCCTGCTCAGCACCCTACAGCACCTAGTGCAGGGCCAGGCACAGGGTAGGTGCTAGCTAAAGATCTTTTAATTAAGCCAGGTACAGTGGCACATACTTGCATTCCCAGCTACTTGGGAGGTTGAGGTGGGGGGATCATTTGATCCCAGGAGTATGAGACCAGCTGGGCAGCAAAGAGACACACTGTCTCTGAGAAAAAAAAGAAATTGAATGAATACATGAAAGAATGGATTCGGAGGCACTGGTGCCTGCCCCAGCTTGGACCACAGTGCTGTGTGGCAGTGGCTCCATGGGGGCTCATCTTAGCTGCTCTGGTGGCAAGGCTTCTTGCAGCATCATTGCTTTAGCTCAGGCAGCAATAAAAAAATATCACAGGCTAGGTGGTTAAAAATAACAGAAATTTACTCCTTATAGTTCTGGAGGCTGGAAATCCAAGACTAGGATGGTCAGGCTCTCCGGAGGGCCCTGTTACTAGCTTGCAGTTGGCCACTATCTTATTGTACTCTCACATAACAGAGAGAAATCATGTTCTGGTCTCTCCCTCTTCTTATAAGGACACTAATCTCATTGTAAGGACCCCACCCTCATGACCTCATCTAAACCTAATCACCTCCCAAAGGCCCCTTCTCCAAATACTATCCTATTAGGGGTTAGAGTTTCAACACATGAATTTCACTGACATTCGATTCATAACAATTAATAGACTTGACAGGTGACAAAGAAAGGGCCTGGGCCCCTTCTTCATGGGTTCTAGTCTCTAAGCAGAATATGAAGTCACTTGCAAATTGTACAGCAGACAAGAAAGCCAAGCCAGCCAGGTCTTGGGCAAGAGGCCATGGGCAAAGGTGCATTTCTAGCCAGATAGCTGGATCCCTGAAGCCCAGGAGGAAGGGGGTTCTGGTTCTTGCTGGCCCTCTTGCCCTGGCCCCAGCTCACCTGGACTCTGGATCCCCAGCCTTCCTGCCTCCCTGAGAGTGGGCCCTCAGAGTTTCTCTTACTGCTGAGTCATGGGCAGGTGACTTCTAAAGCTCAGGACCATTGGGCTCCAAGGCAATGTTTTCAAGGGTGCAGAAAAAATGAGGGGTGGGCCATGTGCCCTTGCATAACATCATGTGAGATGTGTATCAATCTAAACACATTCTGAAGGAATGGCTCAGGCTACCTGCAAGTAGCCTCTTCTGGGAGACGATATGGCCAAAGTGTCACGTCCCTTCCAGAAATAGACCTGAGAGTTTAAGGCTCAACAAACCAAGCTCTGGAGAAAGAGGCTCTCTGATAAGAGACCAGCACTGACGTTTACTGAGTGTTTATTAAGGCCATGTGCTGAATGTTTTACGTGCTTTTTCAACAATCATTTGAGGTAGATATTATTGTTGCCCCCATTTTACAGATGAGGAGACTAAGGCTTTGTCAAGCTAAACGGTTTTTCAGGGTTACATATCTTGGAAGAAGCAGAGGCTGGCAGGCTGGCGGTAGAGCCCATGGTCTTCATGGCAGCAGCGTGTGTGCAGCTTTCTGTGTACAAGCAAACAAAGACTCAAAAAGAAGGCAAGCAATGTCCCTGGAGTCACACAGTCAGTTAATACTAGAGCTAAAACTAGAAATGAGGTCTTCTCCCCACACTCTGGATCTCCTCCTGACATGGCCTCAGTCACTCAAGGTACAATAGGGATAACCTGTCCCATTTTACCCAGCCACGCAGAGTCCCAACGACCTAGACAGAAAGCTGAGGTCTCTTCCATCCCATGTGTGGATTTTCCATAACTGCTTAGTGCTCAGAAGATTCCAGAACTGGGAAGCAATGGTGGAAACAGGTCTCTGGGTTTGACCACAGCTGTGGAGAAGGACAACAGCCCAAATGAGCACCATGGTCACCCCATGGCCATGAGTCTTTAGAGGTATTCTTCAGCTTCCCAAGTCCCTGGGTTTTGGGGACTCCCTGTCACAGCTCCTTTGGGGGACACTCCCAACCCTGACACTGCATCTCTTCTTCTTCTTGGCTTCTGTCTGTCTAGTTGTGAGGACTGCGCTGAGTAGGTCACTCCTACCCTTCTGTAATAAGAAGTTTTGCCATACCAAAGCAGCAAAGATGAATAATTCAGTGAAGAAGCCCAGGGAATGTTATTCTTTCAGCTAAGAGTCCCTTGACAGTGGGAGAGGCAGGGAAGGTCTACTTTTTATTATGGGAGGAGTGGGGGCTGGAGTGACAGCAGTAGAGAGAGATGAGGGGGAGGAAAGGCCCACAGGAATCACTGACAGTGCTTGCTTTCAGTAAAAAGTTTTAAACAGAAAAGTGATTGGAGATCAGAATTGCCTTTTTAAAGAGTACTCCGACTGCAGTCAGGAGATAGATCAGACTTGGGGCTAGAAGAGGGGTAAGAGGAGCAGAGATGAGGCATTTCAATCATTCTGGTTTCAGTTTTAATGAGAGGAAAAAGATAGGACTGACAGAACTAGGTATGTGCCATGAAGGAAGAGTCTAGAATTATTCTTTGGTTTCTGAGCACTGTCTTCTGAGCAAACTCTCATTTGTTCATTTGTCTCTTAAAATGTGCCATTTTAAGAGTGGAACATCAAAGAGTAAAACGCAATCATGAGCTGCTCTTCCCACCAGCATGGAATCTAATGACAGCCTATGTCCTGGTATGTGGTAGATAGGGCAGGCTTTGGGCCACAAGGACCTCCTCCTCCCTGTCCCATCTTTTAACTTTTCCTTCCCTAGCAACTTATTTGCTAAGGTATACATAACTATATTATCAAATAGTCAATGTTTTACCATCTTATCCTCGAGACTAACATGAAGAAATCTGGTTAAATCTCTTCCTGAGGTGTGAGTACATTCTTTTATCACTTTGGATAAAAGTTTGTTTACCTCTCATTAAACAGTAACTGAACAACCTTTAAAAATCTATCCCATATATGCACATAACCATAGAGCCCCAAAACACATAATGCAAAAAGCTGATAGAATGGAAGGGAGAAATAGACAATTCAAAAATAATAATAGTTAAAGACTTCAATATCTTACTTGAAATAATGAGTAGAAAAACCAGGCAACTAAACAACAAAGAAAGGTCTTGAATAACACTATATACCAATCAAACCTAACAGGCATCTATAGAAAACTCCACCCACAAACAGCAGTATACAAATTCTTCTCCAGTGCAGAATGAACATTCTCCAGGATAGCTTATATGTTAAGCAATAACAAAAGTCTCAAAAAATTTTAAAAGGCTTATATTATCCAAAGAATATTCTCTGATCATGGTACAATGAAATAAGAAATTAACAACTGAAGGAAACTTGGGAAATTCACAAATATGAGGAAATTAACACCCACCTAAATAACCAGCAGATAAAAGGTGAAATTACAAGAAAAATTATAAAATGCCATGAAATGAGTAAAAATGAAATTACAACATGCCAAACTTATGGGATGCAGGAAAATCAGTGCTTAGAGGAAATTTATACCATATCTGTAAACACCTATATTTAAAAGGAAGAAAGGTCTCAAATCGATAACCAACTTTTCATCTTAAAACTAGGAAAAGAAGAGTACCCAAAGCAAGCAGAAAAAGTAAATAATGAAGATTAAAGGGGATGCAGTGTGTCACACGTGTAATCCCAGCTACTTTGGAGGCTAAGGTGGGAAAATCGCTTGAGTCCAGGAGTTCAAGGTTGCAGTGAGCTCTGATTGGGCCACTGTACTGTGGCCTGGGTGACAGAGTAAGACTCTGTTTCTGAAAACCAAACAAAAAGATTAGAGATAAACAAATGAAATAGAGAATAGAAAAACAATAGAGAAACATCAACAAAATCAAAAGTTGGTTCTTTGAAAAGAGCAACGAAATTCAGCTAGACCTACCAAGAAAAGAGACAAGAGTTGACTTACAAAAATTAGGAATAAAATATCATCTTACAGAATTTTTTTAATTATAAAGGAAACTATTTTTTTAAAATCTCATAAACAAATTAAATAATTTAGATGAAATAAACACATTTCTAGACAGGCACACATTGCCAAGCCTGACTCAAGAAGGAACAGAAAATCTTACAGATTAAATTAGTAATGAAAAAACCTCCCACAAATTCCAGGACCAGATAGCTTAACTGGTGAACTCCACCAGGCTTTTAAAAATAGGATTAATACCAAGCCTTCACAAATTCTTCCAAAAATCGAAGGAACATTTCCCAACTCATTCTATGAGACCAGTAGTACCCTGATACCAAAACCAGGTAAAAGACACAATGAGAAAAGAAAAATAACCTTTAAAATATAGATGCAAACATCCTCAACAAAATAGTAGAAAACTGAGTCAGGCAACATCTAAAAAGGGTCATACACCATGACCAACTAGTACATATCCCAGAAATGCAGGGCTGGTTCACATATGAAAGTCAGTCAATAGAATACACCATATTATTAGAATAAAGAGAAAAAAAGTGTATGATTATCTTAATGGATGACAAAATTGAACACCCTTTCTTGATAAAAACACTCAGTAGACTAGAAATGCAGAGAATTTCCCTAACCTCATAAAGTGCACTTATGAAAAACCTACAGTCAACATTTTTCTTAATGGAGGAAGACTGAAAGCTTTCCTTCTATGATCAAGAAAAAGACAAGATATCCACTCTCTCCACTTTTATTTAACGTTGTAATGGAAGTTCTACCCAGGTCGATTAGGCAGTGGCAATAAACAAGAGGCCTCTAAAGTGGAAAGGAAGATATAAGATCATCTCTATTCACAGATGATATGATTTTATATATTTAAAAATTGTGAAGAAATCCCAAAAATCTATTAGAGCTAATAAATGAGTTCAGCATTGCAGGACGTAAGATCAACACACAAAAATCAGTCATGTTTCTGTACATTGTCAATGAGCAATTAAAAATTTTAAGAAAATTAAAAATATAATTTTATTTGTAATACCATCAAAAATACTTAGAAAAAGATGTAACAAAAAAGTGCAAGACTTGTGCACAGAAAACTACAAAACTTCATTGAAAGATGTTAAATAAGACCTAAAAAAATGGAAAGGTGTCCTGTGTTCATGAATTGAAAGGCTCAATGTTGTTAAGGTGGCAATGGCAATACTCCCCAAATTGATCTATAGAATCAATATAATCTCTGACAAAATCCAATCCAAGCCAACTTTTTTTTTTTTTGCAAAAACTGACAAGCTGATGCTGAAATTGATGTTGAAATGGATATGGAAATGCAAATAACTCAGAATAGCTCATACAAACTTGGAAAAGAATAAAGTTGGAGGAGTCACATTTGTCAATTTCAAAACTTACTACAGAACTACAGTAATCAAGACAGTGTAGTAACGACATAATAATAGACATATAGATCAACAGAATAGAATTGAGATCCCAGAAATAAATCCTTACATTTGTGATCAATCTATTTTCAAAAAGACTGCCAGGACAATTCAATGAGGAAAGAATAGCCTTTTGAAGAAACAGTGCTGGAATGCCTGAATATCCACATGGAAAAGAATGAAATTGGACTCCTGCCACACAGTATATACAAAAATTAACTCAAAATTAATATAGATGTAAATGTAAGTGTTAAAACTATAAAACTCTTAGAAGAAAACATAGGTGAAAATCTGGGTGACCTTAGATTAGGCAATGATTTCTTAGATATGATAGTAAAAACAAGAGCAACGAAAAAAAAAAATAGATAAATTGGACTTTAATTTTTTTCCTTCAAAGCCACCATCAAGAAAGTTAAGACAACACATAGAATGGAATAAAATATTTGAAAATAATGCCTCTGACAAGGAACTGGTAGCTAAAATATCTAAAGTACTCATAACACAATAATAGACAAATAATTTTTAAATGGGCAAAATATTTCAATAGATAATTCTCTAAAGATATATAAACGGACCATAAGCACACGAAAAGATGCTTTACATCATTAGTCATCAGGCAAATGCAAAACAAAGCCTTAATGAGATTTTACTTTATACCTACTAGGATGGCTATAATTAAAAATCCAGATAATAACAAGTGTTGACAAGGATGTGGAGAAATTAGAACATTCACACATTGTTGGAAATGTAGACTATTGCAGCCACTAAGGAAAACAGTCTGACAGTTCCTCAAAAAGTTAAACATAAAATTAACATATGTCTCAGCAATTCTACTCCTAGGCATCAATCCATTAGAATTGAAAACATATGTTCACACAAAACCTTGTACAGGAATATTCCTTGCAGCACTATTATAATAGCAAAGAAGTGGGTAAACCTCAAATGCTCATTAACTGAAGAATAGATAAACAAAATGTGGTTCCAGGCTTGGTGACTCACACCTGTAATCCCAGAACTTTGGGAGGCCAAGGCAGGCAGATGACCTGAGGTCAGGAGTTTGAGACCATCCTGGCCAACATGGCGAAACCCAGTCTCTACTAAAAGTACAAGAATTAGCTGGGCATGGTGGTGGGCACCTGTAATCCCAGCTAGTCAGGAGGCTGAGTCAGGAGAATCTCTTGAATCTGGGAGGCAGAGGTTGCAGTGAGCCAAAATTGCGCCACTGCACTCTAGCCTGGGTGACGAGAGTGAGACTCTGTCGCAAAAAAAAAAAAAAAAAAAAAAAAAAAAAAAAAAAAAAAAAAAAAATTGGCATATACAAAAAAACGAAAAAATATTATTAATAAATTTAAATATATATTATTTGGCAGTAAAAGGGATCAAAGTACTGATATATGCTTCAACATGAACGAACTTCAAAAATACTGTTAAGGAAAGGAAGCCAGTCACAAAAGACCACATAGTATATGATGCTATTTATTTATTTTTCCAAGTTAACAAAGATTTTTTTTTTATAATTATACTTTAAGTTCAGGAGTATATGTGTGGATCACACAGGTTTGTTACATACATATACACGTGCCATGGTGGTTTGCTGCATCGATCATCCTGTCATCTACATTAGGTATTTCCCCTAATGATATCCCTCCCCATTCCCCCACTTTCTGCTATCCCTTCCCTATCCCCCCACCCCCGGACAGGCCCCAGTGGGTGATGTTACCCTCCCTGTGTCCATGTATTCTCATTGTTCAATGCCCACTTATGAGTGACAACATGCAGTGTTTGGTTTTCTGTTCTTGTGTCAGTTTGCTGAGAATGATGGTTTCCAGCTTTATCCATGTCTCTGCAAAGGACACAAACTCATCCTTTTTTATGGCTGCATAGTATTTCGTGGTGTATATGTGCCACATTTTCTTTATCCAGTCTATCACTGCTGGGCATTTGGGTTGGTTCTAAGTCTTTACTATTTTGAATGGTGCCACAATAAACATACATGAAACGCCCAGAATAAACAAACCCACAGAGACAGAAGGTGGATTAGTGATTGCCTAGTGTTAGGGATGTAGGGGTGAGAGAATCGAGAATCACTGCTAATGGGTATGGATCTTCATTTGGGGATGAGGAAAATGTTCCAAGATTGATTGTGGTCATAGTTGCACAACTCTGTGAGCATACTATTAATAAAACCCATTGGATTGCACAATTTAAATGGGTCAATTGTGTATGAATTATATAACCATAAAGTTGTAAAAAAGTAGCCTGTCACACACTGATAGCTCATGATATGAGTTTATTTTCACACGTAACTGCAAAGAAAAGCAGAGCCAAAGAATAACTTAGTCATTTCCCAGTAAAGTAAAGGCTACATCAAAGTTCATTCCTACTTAGCCACTTCCTAAACTGTAGTTCTGCTTACCCTTAAGATGTAACAGAAACTCTATATATCCAACTTGGAAAATTATCAGTGCCCTCAAGAGCAAAGGATGCCATTCCAGGGCAATTATTTGTTTGTTTAATTTGGACTGAAAATTGAGTTGATCATATTTCTGAGTTCTTAGGATATTTTCATTATCATTTCAGGCAAAGTCCCTCTCTCTCTCTCTCCTCCTGCTCTCTCTCTCTCTCTCTCTCACTTGTGTGCGCACACACGCGCACTCTTTCTCTCACACACTCTCTCTCTCTCTTTCTTGTTCTATGATCCCTACCCCTATTTTCTTCTCCCATGTCAGGCACCCACTTTGATGTATTTAATATAGTCTTTAAATATGCTAGTATCCTTGTAAGCTATCTGGTGGTGTTTATGTAGTATGCATTTTTTAGCTGTTAATTTCTTGATACAATTTCTTCTCCATTTAGTGGTTACATAATTTTCACAGTGGCATTGACTCCCCTCATGGTGGAGACTAGATGTTCCAAGTTCTGATTAGCCTGTTCTGGCCTTGAGTGTTCTGTTCTTATTAATCTCATTTTGTCCTTGACATGCACCTCTCCCAGGACAAACAGGACAGTTGGTTATATAAAATGTTTTCTTTCAGTATAAAGACTTCCTCCCCTGTGACAGAATGTTTCCCTGTGCTGACAGAACCATAGAACAGTGGTTAAGTAAAGAGACTCTGGAATGTGACTACATAAGTTTAAATCATAGTTCTACCACTTATCAGCCTGTAACTTTGGGTAATGCATTTGACCTATCTGTGCCTCAGTTGCTTCATCTTTAAAATTAGAATGACACTAATAATAGTGCTCACGTCTGGATTGTTATGAGGCTTTTATGAGTTAATATTTGCAAAGTACTAAGAACAATGCTAGTACATAATCAAAGTCATATGTGCTTGCCGTTGTTAAATTCCCAGGTTGGCAGTTGCCAATCTCAGGATTTTCTGGTGAAACAATAATTTATTCACATTCAGTAAGGTGGACAGAGTGCAGACGCTAGGCCCAATGACAAACAAATCTAGAGAGCATTAGGTCATGGTATTTAGGAGGCTTGTCACCATTTGGCAGGAACAGCATACCTGGGAAGGTGTGGGACCAAATGATAGGAGCCTAGAAGCCACACTCCTAAGAGGGGACTGGAGCAATAAGTGTAAAGTTATTTGAAGTGGGGACAACCCTACTATAAATGGTAAACAAGGTAGGTACTCAGACTAGGAGAATGGAATGCTGGAATGCTGTGGAGGAGGGGTTATGAGTGTCCACAGTAACAGTAAAACCCAGTCCTGGAGAATCATTGTACTCCACTGTAAGCCCCGGAAGGCAGAAGGGGAGAGAATGAGGCAGACCCTACAATGGATCTATGTTTGTTGGTAGCCCTGTTTTTGTCTGTTTGCTTGCTTGTTTGTTTGTTTGTGTTTTGAGATGGAGTTTTGCTCTTGTTTCCCAGGCTAGAGTGCAGCCTGACCAACATGGAGAAACCCATCTCCGCTAAAAATACAAAAAATTAACTGGTAACCCTGTTTTAAAGCAATAAATCCCGAATACTTTAGAATTGAAAACTGTCGCTTCTTTTATTTTAGTTTATCTCATTCTCTTTTCCTAAAGTTGTATGATATATGCATTTAAAATTGAATTGCATTGAAATCTTATTTGTATCATTTTCCTAATATTCCTTGAAACAATTAGAGTTGTCCTAGCATGTTGAAAACAGCCCTGAAAATTAGCTACCCTAGGGTTTACTGTGGGGAAAAAAAGACAGTGAGCAATACCAAAAGCCCTTCTTACCTTTGAAAGTAAAAGTTTTTGACATGGGGCCATTTAAAGCCACGTGTGTACCTATGCAACAATCTTGCATGTTCTTCACATGTACCCCAAAACCTAAAATGCAATTTAAAAAAAAGTCAAATTTATACGTATTTCTCCAAGTTTTTGCCAGACAAGTGTGATGTGGCAAGGAAAATGGCTTCAGCCAGGCTAAAATGTAATGGATTCTCAGGCTCACAGGCTACGTGCAGGCTCACAGGCTAGTGATAAGGCATTACGATTAATCAGGCCAACGCCAGGTGCAGACACCAGCCTCATTTCAATGGAATTCAAGAACTCGCCGCTCAGGGTCACACGGACCCTGAGAAGAAACCCCCTTGTCTCT
>CAUYQU010054159.1:0-14973 GCA_963574635.1 Cheracebus regulus
TGTGTGTGTGTGTGTGTGTGTGTATATATACACACACACACACACACACACACACACACACATACACTCTGTATATGTCACCCCATGTTCATCTATCTATCTACCTCATGCACACTGAAAATAATTTGGGGAAAACTATCAAACTCCAAAATCTTGACTGTGATTTTAGAGAATTTTACTGTCAACGTCATAAAGGTCTACACTGCTTTCATCTTTACAGGAAGTGTACTCTTTTTGAAATACAAATATAGATGAATAGAATAACTGAAATGTCAGTAGACCCTCCTCATAAGCCCTTATAAGCAGAGGTAAGATCCTTGTCTCTACTGGGGTCAGTGAAACTTCTTAGGTCTCCACAGTCCTTCAGTGGTCCTCTAAGTGTGGCTCATGGACCTCAGGGAGTCCCCAAGGGGCTTTCAGGGAGTCTTTGGGGTCAAAACTACTTTCTTAATAATATTAAGGCTGGTCACGGTGGCTCACACCTGTAATCTCAGCACTTTGGGAGGCCAAGATGGGTATATCATGAGGTCAGGAGATCAAGACCCCCTGGCTAACACAGTGAAACCCCATCTCTACTAAAAACACACAAAAAAATTACCCAGTTGTGGTGGCATGTGCCTGTAGTCCCAGCTACTTGGGAGGCTGAGAAGGAGGATTGCTTGAACCCAGGAGGTGGAGGTTGTGGGGAGCTGAGATCACACCACTGCACTCCAGCCTGGGTAACAGAGTGAGACTCTGTCTCAATAATTATTATAATTCCAATAATAAGATGTTATTTGCCTAGTTGACAGTTGCCCCAGTGGTGCAAAGGCAGTGGTGAATAAAATGTTGGTGCCTTAGTAGCAATCAAACTGACATCCAATGGTATAAGTAGCATCCAATGGTATAAGTTGTCATTACATTCTTCACTACTGGGTGCTTACAATAAAAAAGAAAACAAACAAATGAACAAAGCCAGTTTATGTTAAGATTGCCCTTGATAAATCAGTAAAAAGGATTAATTTCATTAAATTTCAACTCCTGAGTTCATATCTTTTAATATTTTCTGTGATAAATCAGAAATACAAGGAAAGCACTTCTGTTACATAGCCAAGTACAAAGAAACCCACTTGTGTGACTGCTTGAGTTGTGAGCTGAACTAGCCCCCACCTTTTTGTCTCATGGAATGCCATTGTTGCTTGGAAGAGCAATGGACCAATTATGATTATTCAGACTTGGGGTTTTGGTGGACATTTCCTTGCAAATGAGTAAAGTGAGCCTGTCATTTCAAGGAAAACAACTGACAGTATCTGTTGCCAATGCTACAAGTCAAGGTTTCCAGCGAAAAACTTGTATCTCCAACTGTGAGCTTCATGGCTTCCCAATATTTGAATACTTTTGGGATGAGATTGGTGATATTAACAAATGTATTTTAAAAAATATTTTATGGATGATATATAAAAATATTGGAGAAAAATATCTGTGTAATCAGGAAATCCATATAATCTAAATAACCAGTGCATCATATATAGGTAAAAGATCCAACAATATGCAAATAGGACCAATGAATTTTTATTAAATAGAATACAGAAATTTTCACTGGTGTAATTTCAGATTCTACATTGCAACTAATCTTTAAAAGAATACCCCTTGTTGAGTTTTGGTGTAGTATCAAAAAATGCTACCTGCAAATATTTGAAAGGGCTATTAAAAAATATATATTTTTTCTACATGATATCTATGTGAGATTAAACTTTCTTTATATATTTCAACCCAGATAATAAATTATAAAAGATTAAATGCAGGAGCAGATGTAAGAATCTAGCTGTTTTCTATTAAGTCAGACATTCAGGGATTTGAAAAAAATGTTAGACAATGCCAGTCATCTTGCTAAATTATTTTTTGTTTTGGAAACTCTGGTTATTTTTTAATGTACATTGTTTATGCTAATGTGTAATGGATTTATAGTTATTTTAAGTGCATTGATAAATAAGCATTTAAAATTGTATTGGTTTGAATTTCTAAAATGTAAATATTGACATAACCCACATAAGCAAAAGCTCTCTGGGGACCCAGATAGGTTATAAGTGTATAATGCGTCCTAAAACCAAAAGTTTCAGAACTGTCATGCTAAACTTTCACCACTGTTACCTTTTTTTTTGAGATCAAGTTTTGCTCTTGTTGCTGAAGCTGGAGTGCAGTGGCACGATCTCAGCTCATTGCAACCTCCTCCTCCCAGGTTCAAGTGATTCTGCTGCCTCAACTTCCTCAGTAGCTGGGATTACAGGCATGCACCACCATGCCCAGCTAAGTTTTTGCATTTTTAGTGGAGATGGGCTTTCTCTATATTGGTCAGGCTGCTCTTGAACTCCCAACCTCAGGTGATCCACCCATCTTGGCCTCCCAAATTGCTGGGATTACAGGCATGAGCTACTGTGCCTGGCCCACTGTTACCTTTTTAAACTCACCTGCACTCAGAGAGATATCCTTCTCTTGTTTTTTCCTGTGAATGTGCATCATCCCAGAGAGTGTTGTATTTCAGAGAATGATTGTATTACAATATTAGTTAAAGTTTTGCAGGGCTAAGGACTTTGGGATTTTGGAAGCTGAATGACTTGCATCATGGAAAGCCATGCTGTGAAAAATAATACCAGCTCGTGGGAATCGAAGGTCCACCGAGACTTGCCCTTGGATGTTGTTGATCTTTCACCTGAATTCACACAACCTGGAACTCTCATCCTTTCATTATATAGGAGACAGGCTGGGCCACATGTGTGTTGTCCGCATGGGCCTTCTACCATCCATGACCGGTAGATCAGATTTATGGACCAGCTCTTCAGACAGAGTTGCATTTTCTTTCTTCTTTCCCAGAGATTGCCCACTGGTCACCATAAAGACCTAAACTGATTGATAGCCATTGAGAACATCAGCCCCTACACACTCCTGCCCTCCCCTGCCACCAGAGCTGCAGGCTTTATCAGGCTTCATCTAGCCTCTTTATGGGGTAAGTTGTGATAACGTGGACCAGATGGACTCCCCTAGGTTTGGCTAAGACAGCTTTCTCCCCTGAGCATCTGAAGCCCTCATGCTCACATGCACCCATCTGTTCCTCTTGAAAATGTGTCTCAGTCATTGAGTTTGGGATGATCTGGAATTTTCATTACAAATGAAATATCTCTGCCTCATTTCCTCTGACACCCAGTTCCTAATTTCGCAGGTTTGCTGGAAAGACAGACTTAAACATGATGCTAGCATTTTGGAATTCTATGTCAGATTGTGGCACCTAAATTCTGCCACCCTCCCTATTCTCTGGTTTCCTGAGTTAAGGGATCTGTATAAAAAGGGGCAAAAACTGAATGGAAAACAACACAGAAAGGCTTGAGTAGAAGTTCAATTACCATGAAAAGCATGACTTTTATAATAAGCAGAGATTAGGCTGAGGCTTTAGGAAGCTACCTACTTCTCCTTCCTGAATCTCTGCCTGTTTTACCTTTAAACTAGAGGGAGGAGTATTATAATTGTAATTCCAGAAAGAGCCAAATCAAATGCACCAACCAGTGCTGAAGTGAAATAAAGTGAACAGCTAGACACAGTACTCTCAGATGCTGTACTAGAGTGAACAGATCTTTGCAAACCTACCCCTCAGAGGCTGCGGGAGCTGAGAGGTCAAAGAAAGACACTGAAAAATCAAATTTCTCAAAGGGAAACTATTTAATAGGGACTTACATATAAAAGTGATGTCTCAAGTGGCTGTGAGAAGGTAGATCCCCACAACCACTTTCCAGAAAACATCCTTTATATAGCAAGCTTTTAGAGTAAAGACATGTGCAGCTGGTCACATCTTTGGACTTTGTTGCTGAAGCTCAGGGCCGCTGGGGAGGTAAGAAAGACGTCTTTACGTGGGGCGATAATATAGGCTGCATGCGTTGTTTAAAGACCTTGCTACATACAGAACATCTTGGTATTCAGGGCTCACACATTGGCCATCATGATGGTTTCAGTTTAAGTTGGCACCACTCTTGCCATGCAGCGGGCTACTTTTCTCCAGAGACTGACAAGGACTTGTCTTGGGCAACCCATTCCTGGATGGTCCAGGTTACTTGGTCCATATTTGGGGAAGGGAGAAGGTGAAATGGAGATGGGAAGGCCAATCAATTCTCCTCCCACATGGGAAATAGTGCTTTGTCTCAGCAGGGGCTTGACGAAGAAGTAAAAATGGCTCCTTTCTGGGCAGGGTTTTCTCAGTGTCAGCACTGTTGAATTTTGGGTTGGATAATTCTTTGTTGTGGGAAGCTGTCCTGTACATTGTAGTATGTTTACAAGCAGCCCTGATGCACTGGATTCCAGTAGAACAATCCCCCACCCCCAAGGTAAGAAAACCCACAATGTCTCCAGACATGACCAAATATCACCCGGGACAAAATCCCCCCAATTGAGAAGACCTGTTCTAGTGTCAATGTATGAGTGAGGCTCTGGTTCTTGCCTGTGAGACCCAGGCACTGGTGGCACACAGCCCTGTGAATATCTTTCTCTCTAAACAACCAGCTTAGAAGGTCATCCTTTGAAAGGGAAGGGCTTGGGAAAGGAGTGAGCAGAAGGTTTGATCCATATGACTCCCATAGACATAAAGATGGCACAACTCCCCCAATCCTTCTTTGCAAAGAGAAGTAGAAATTTAACCTCCATCAACCACAGTCTCCATAAGAAAGAAGAAAATACACTTGGTAGAAATAACAGAGTTCAGTGCTGTTAGGTTTGGCTTATCCATTGCTAGCCCACGTACCGTTCATCAACTTCCTAGCCAGCTTCCTTCCCTTTAACATTTGGTCAAAGATCATCTTGTATTTTCCAGTCATTTTAAGAGAGCTTTTTGTGTCTTATGTTTGTACCCAAAAGAAGTAAAGTTGCCATGTAGATAATGCTTTCTACCATCAGGTACAGACAAGATGTTTATTGGTTTATATGCTTTCTACTTCATGGTTTTGCAGTGTGGGGTTGTGGATAAGGGCTAAACTGTGGAAAAATCTCAACGCATGTCAGTTTCCCTGTACCATAAGACGAGGAACATAGGCCAAAGGAGACTGGCAAGAAGGAAGCACAGTGTTGCATTAAGAGATGTAAGAGATGTTGGAGATTCATCGAACAGTGAAGACTCATGGCCCCTTCGCCTCCACTTATCAACTGTGTGACCTTCCGCATGTCAGTTTACTACTCTGAACCTCAGTTTTTTAGTCTTTAAAATGCAAATATACTAATACATATATTAGAAAGTTTTCATGTAGATTAAATGAGGAACATACATGATAAGGACTGAGTGAGGAAGGAACTCAGAAAGGTGACACCCAAATTTCCTGGGGCTGAGTTTGGGTGCATTGAGGATATAGGAGTGGGGATGTGATATGGAGAGGTGGGTTGTCAGAATATCTTGGCTGTTGTGAAACTCTGGGGAGAAGTAGAAATATCTAAAGGCAATTTTTAAAAAGGAAGCTGTGTTTGTTATGTAACTGTTTCACTTATTTAAAAATACCTAAGTAATAGTTTATTCATTGAAGCTTTCAAAGTCAGATTTGTACTTCCTTCCAATGGCAAACTTGATGAAGAGATCCATGAGGGATCCCACTCGTGTCTTTAGAGGTTATGTGTAAAAAGTGTCCATAACACCTCCTCAACTTATCAAAAACACTGTTTATTCCATTCCTCTCTGATAGAGTCCTGTGTAGAGTTTCTGCGTCCTCTATCTGCGATTTTCCAAGTGTGCAGACATGTTGGGAAAGCTGGCTAGGAATGGGTGGGTGGGAGGCTGGATAAAGTTTGGGATGCATTTTTTAGTGAGAAACAAGCTTTGTGCCCTTTGGTCTAAGCAGGAAGAAATCAGGGATGAACTAGATCAACAAGGCACTATTCTGTCGTTAAAAAATGTATTTATGTATTTACTACAACAGCTGTAGTGTGGAGCAACTCTACAAGTTGCAAAACAGACTTTGCTGAAGGTGCATTACGGTTACTTCTGAGGCGGTATCCTAAAATTATTAATTATGAAAATATTCAAAGCTGAACTTCCTAGAAGGAAACCTTCCTATGAATGTGTGGCAGTAATTGGGAGGGAGTATTTTGTCCCCCACATAACCTCCCAGCTCCTGGGAGAGATTTGGGCGAGCAGCCACATGCAGGTGGCCCCAAAAGAGGCCCTACTGCCTAATAGAGCAGCCTGGTATACGGGAGGGAGTCTGGGTATTTTGGAGTCAGACTAGCTCCAGCACATTACATGTTTTTTTAAAATAATTTTCTAGAGATACTACTCACATAAGATAAAATTCACTATTTTAAAAAAGTGACCTTATTTTTTTAAGAAAGGTTTTAGGTTTACATCAAAATTGTGCAGAAGCATAAGGACTTGCCATATACCTCCTGCATTCACACAAGCACTGCCTGCCCCAGCATCAACATATCCGACCAAAGTGGTATCTTTGTTACAATCGGTGAGCCTACATTGACACATCCCAATCACCTGGGGCTCATGGTTTACATTAGTGCTCACTGCCGCGTGTCCTATGGATGTGGACAAATGTATCATGGGATCTGTCCCCCACTGCAGTATCAAACGGAGTATGTCCACTGCCCTAAAACCCTCTGTACTCAGATTTATCATTTTAAAGTACACAATTCAGTGATTTTTAAATAGCACAGTTACATGAGGGTACGACCATCATCACTGTCTAATTCCAGAACACTTTGATCACCCCAAAGAGAAATTCCTTATCCCTTCACAGCCTCTCCCCATTCTCTCTTCCCCTAGCTTCTGGCAACCACTAATCTACTTTACATTTCTATGGTGTGCCTATTCTGGACATTTCATATAAATGGAATATACAATATACTGCTTTTTGTGGCCGGATTACCTTACTTAGTATAATGATTTCAAGATTCATCCATGCTGGGACATGTGTCAGTTTTTTTAAAAAATTATTTTTATAGTCAAATACTATTTCATTGTATGAATAGAGTACATTTTGTTTATTCATTAGTTGATGAGAATTTGTTTTTTAAAAAATTTTTTGGTGATTATGCATAGTGCTGCTATGAAACATTCATGCAAATGTTTATGTAGAGAAATATGTTTTCAAATTTCTTGGATCTGTGCCTAGGAGTAGAATTGCTGGGTCATATGGTAACTAACTCTATATTTAATAACTTCAAGAACTGCCAAACTCTTATCTGAAGTGGCTGCACCATTTTACAATTCCTCTGGCAATATGTTAGTGTTCCAGTGTCTCCATATCCTTGCCAACAGTTGTTATTGTTAATTTTTTTTTGATTTATCCATTTATTTTTTCATTTGAGGTGGAAGGCTCACTTGAGCCCAGGAATTTGAGGTTACAGTGAGGTATGATTGCACCACTGCACTTCAGCCTGGATGACAGAGCAAGATCCTGTCTCTAAAAAACAAAATAAAACAAAATGTTACATTATTGAGTACCTATATGTGCTAAGAACTGGGGTATAACAGTAAGCAAAATAGTATAAGGAGCTTACAATATTATGGCACAAACAGTAGTCAAACAATAATAGAAATAAAAATAAACATGCAATCCTGAGAATTACAAAGGTGATGGGTGCATAATACTAAAAGATTACATACCAGGGAGATTTGATTGCCCAGTGGTTCAGAGAAGGTTTCCCTGAGTAGCTGATGATCAATTATCATCAGCTGAGCAGTGCAGGCTGAATGAGCGTTAAGGAGATACTCACAAAGAATACTTTTAACATAGCTATGTCTCACTTCTTCCTTTGTACGATTGAGTTAGCCAGATCCAGATAACAGTGGCTTTGGGTACTCAGTGAAAGCAACTGTTAGGTGCAGGTTACATTTGTCAATATTGCTGTGGTTTTCAGCTGTAACCTTCTACCCTTCCTTACCACAAGAGAGGATCTCAGACGAATGGTATTAATGGTGATGATGCCCATGATGATGACGATGACAATGATGATTATGTTGATGATGGATGTTGATGTTGGCTGTGATTTAGTGGACACCTTCTATGTGTGAGGTACTGTGCTAAGTAACTTATGGCATCTTATTCATTCTTTGCAATGACATTGCAATGGAAGAAGATCAGCATGAGATTAGAAAGGAAGAGAAAATTAAAAGGAAAATGAGGGGAGAGTCACTGGGTTTATCTATGAAGGAATTGGGCTTATGGTTGAGGAAATGATTCCAAAGCAAATATTTCTAATTTCTGAAATAGGTACTTGGTTTCAAAAAATAGATTTGTAATTTTTAATTCTATTTTTACTTAGAAATGTACTTTATTTCTTGAATATGGAATGCAATTTCTTTTACTTCAAATTAAACTAAGCCATTTAGCTTAATCACATATAACAAACCTCCCAGTATAAGGGCCCTGATCCCAAATCTTGCTATACGTTAGTTTCTATTCTAGGTAATAAATGGATACCTGGAGCAAATCCAAAAAGGGAAACCACTTTAATTAGGTTTGGAAGTGTCTCCAGTCAGCTCCAGAATAGCTGTCACTGGATTTATGGTGTACATTTCTAAACTGTAACTCTTTCCAGCTGAAGCAAGAAAGCTCCAGAGAAATCTAGTATAATTTATTCAAACCTAAATATTTATCTACCCAAATAAGTATCCCTAGAAAATATGGCCAAGAGAGATGGAAGGAAAGTCAGTCTCACCTTAGCTAAGCCTGTCCATCTTTATCATTGTTTCCATTTAATTGCAAGGGTTCTAGAAGAATTAATTCAATAAAACCTTCCTTGGAATGTTTCCAGAAGTATAGACTCACTCTCCCCTCTATCTGTCACATAACAGTTACATTCACTCTGACATTTTTGTCCAGATGACAGTGACCTGGGGCTTTACTCCAGTAGGAGCTGGCATGAGGTAAGGAGAGGTCATGGTTTGTTGATTATCACTGTCATTTCAGGACCAAGATTCAAACCCAGGTCAGCTCAACTATAGAATTTTGAGCCCAAAGAACTTACTAAAATATATACATATTTTAATCAATATGTGCATATTGATTAAATGCATATATGTATATATATGTATATATGCAATGTAGGATTCTTTTGAATCAGCAGCTGTTTTAAAGTTCAGTCACCTGTTAATTTCTGTTGGATTCCTGGTCTTGTTTTCCCAGCCATAAAACATGAGTGTGACACATGGCAAACAAGTATACAGGCAGCATGACACAGTGGAAAGGCATGAGGTTTGGAGTTGGAAAAGCAAGACTAGAGCCTGACTTTCTGCTTCTTGCGTGCCTTGACTTTGGGCTTGACCACTCTGATCCTCAGTCTCCTTCTCTGGGGAGAAATGATTAACACATCTGGGTATAGAGCTACGGTGAAGAAGAAGGGAGAAAATTCTCCTAGAAATGTAAATTTGGAAATGTAGATTTAACATTGTCATCCACCTTGCTTACTACTTTTAAAATCTAAAATAATATGATTAAGTTTGGTAAGAGAAGTCAGCAAGGTCTTCCCTGAGAGTTAATTGGAGATGCCGTGTAGGTTGGCAAGTCACAATGACACTTATCCTTGAGTATTCATCGCTTGGTCCCTTTCTTCTTACATGAATTGCAAAGAAGGTGGAGCCTCAGGTTTAGAATTTTTAATATATCCATGATGTTCTAGCCACTGTGCCAGATGCTTTGAGAATATCACCTTATTTAATCCCCACAGAAAATCTATTTGATTGTTAATATGATAATCTTCACTTTACAGCTGGAAACTGAACACAGACTGATTCAACTTGCTTACATCAGCCGGGCTAAATAATGATTTCCCTTGATCACAACTTTGTCCTTTCTTTTGCATTTTTTGTTATCATTAAAGTGAGTTGCCAGTGGAGGTTGTACCTTTTTCTCCTGGGTGTTTGTCATGTAATTTTAATCTGACTGACTGTAAGAGGGTATGGTAGGCAGAAAAATGCCCCCCCCACTCCACCAACCACCAAAAGATGCCCATGTTCTGATCCCAGGACCTGTGAATATGTTACCTAACACAGAAAAAGAGACTTTGCAGGAGTGATTAAGGCAAGGGTTGGGGAGATGACTTTGGATTTGTGAATGTGACCCATGTAATCACAAGAATCCTCAGAAAAGCCAGAGAAGGAGATGTGAGAACCAACCAAAGATTGGCAAACATTGGAGCAATGTACTCTGCAGACGGAGCCAGAGGCCAGAGCCAAGCATGCCTGGGAACTCCAGAATCTGGAAAAGGCAAAGAAATGGAATCTACCCCAGAGCATCCAGAAGGAACCCAGTCCTGCTGACAATGCAATTTTAGTCCTGTGAGATCCATTTTGGACTTCTGACCTCAAGAGCTGTAAGGCATTGGGTTTAAGCAACTAAACTTGTATTGGTTTAAGCCACTATGTAGTCATTTGTTACAGCAGCAGTAGGAAATTAACATGGTAGGGGAGAGTCAGATCGAATGATTTTTCATGGCAAACCAACCAACCAAAACACTATCATAAACATTCAGGTAAGTATAGCACTACTGTGGAATATGGAGGGACACTCAGAGTTGGGTAATGGGTTGTGAAGCCAACCTGTAAAGTCAAGGCCACACAACTAGGCTAAGACTTCCAGTACGATGTTTAATACGAGTGGTGAGAGTGGGCATCCTTGTCTTGTTCCAATTCTCAGTGGGGAATGATTCCAGTTTTTGCCCATTCCGTATGATGATGGCTGTTTCTTGAGTGTTTTTATCATGAAAGGATGTTGAATTTTGATGAAAGCTTTTGCTGTGTCTATGGAGATAATCATATGGTTTTTGGTTTTGTGTTTATCTGGTCAATCATGTTTATTGATTTTTGTATGGTGACTCAACCTTGCATTCCAGGAATGAAGCCTTCTTGATGGTGATGAATTAACTTTTTGATGTACTTATGGATTCAGTTTGCTAGTATTTTGTTGAGGATTTTTGCATCTATGTGCATCTGTGATATTGTCCTATCTTTTTCTTTTTTGGTTTTGTAAGGTCACAGAAGTAGAAAGTTCAGCTGCTGGAATCCACAGTGAGGTCTTCCTGATTGTGTCCACCCTTCTTCATAAGTGTGGCCAGCATAGTGGCTCAATCAAGGTCACACAGCTGGTTATCAGCAGAGCTGGACTGAAATGCAGTTCTCATTCTCCATATACATTTTCTCAAAAGCAAATAAAGACACCTGGATGTGAACAGAGACTCATCATAGGATGGGGATGCCCAGCCTGGTGCTTTTGCCTCCTTCACTTGGCTTAATTATGAAAGTGCCTGAGTGCGGTGCTCATTCACCACTCACGACTTGCTGCCCACACTCACTGTGATGAACTGGCATATGATGGAACTCAAAGTGAAATAATCACTAGTGAAGTAGTTAATGTTGGCTGAATGTTCCAAGACTGCACTTTGATTCCTTGTCACCACCACCCATCATTGATGAAGAGTCCCTGATACAGGAATCACTTTCTCGGTAAGCAAGGACTGGGGTTACTCATGGTTCAAGTATACCTAACAGAACATCACATCCTCCCTCTTGCTGAAATTGGGACACAGCTGGATGACAAAATTGTGTTTTTGGGAAAGAGAAATAAAGTACATATGGTCATTACCCACTGTGTGTGTGAAATTACACTTAGTACTTTCGGATGACTGGCTTTTCACAATGCTATTATGAGGTGTTATGATTCTTCTTTCTAAAATATGGAAACTGAGACACAAATCCAGTGGGCAACAGGACTAGAAGCAATGTTTGGAAGCTTAGACATCTATGTGGCGTGAGTAAGGGAAAATATAAAGTTCTAATTAATACCCTTGGATAACCAAAAAGCATTTACTCTCCCCTGTGGCTGAATGTGAACCAGTCCCATTATTGGTCCCTACATAACATGTAGGTTATTTTGAGCTCATCTAAATCTAGTTGTGTGATGCTTAGTGAGATTCAGGGTGGATGGAAACCATACTTGCATGGAATTCAAATACTTAAATCATAGTAGAGCTAATCATGTTTTTAAGCTTGTGTAAATTACTCCCTCTCTCTGAACTTTCTTACCTATTGAAGCAGTACAGTATGTTTTGAAGACAGGCAAATCTAAGTTAAAATTCTATTTTAGCCTCGTGTTAACTGTGTCCTTAAGCAAGTCAGTTAAACTCTTCCTAAAAGTGCTTTATCAGAAAAATGTAGACAATAATATGCAGCTTGTAGGGCTCTTTAAAGAACTGTAAATAATAAGTAACATATATCCAGAAAAGAAGTTAGCACGTAGTGGTTCCCAGTAAGAGGCAGCTCTACCATGAAGAATATTTGACCAAATAATCTTTAGATACCCTTCTGGTCTATAATTTTGCATTTTCAAAACCTTTAACTACTATTTCTGGGAAACTTATCACATACTGGGCACTATGCCAAGCATTATACTTGCATTATCTCATTAAATTTTTACAGTTTTAGGAGGTAGATGCTATCAAAATTCATGTAAATATAGACTCCCGGGCACAGAGATGAAAAATAAACTCACCTGGTCACAAAAAATAATGTGATAGAGTCAAGATCTGACTAAATATGACTGACTCCAGAGCTCCTACTCTTAAAGTTAAGCCTTTGTTAATAATATGTATCCATATATTTTATTGCTTTTGTAGAACAGGCTGGACATAGATTTCCTCTTTTTCCTCTAACACAGGTGGGCAAACCTGTGATATTCTGAGCCCTTGTGGGTCCCTCGATGGCACTGGGAAAAGTAAAACCCAAAGCAAATTATACTAATAGTTTGATTCAAAAGTTGTGTTATAACTGAGATAAATTCTCAATGCTGTGAAGACAGTGAGACTCACATGTGTAATGGTCTGTGTTCTCAGTAAGTGAAGGAGCTGCTTCTGAAGGCAAGACTCTGCTTCTCTGGGAACCTACTAGGAAAATCGAGATGTTCAGGCTATCAGCCCAGGGTTTGCTCCCTTCCTCTGTTCTGTAGGTTAGACAGTTGGTCAAGAAGGTGGATTACTGAATCCTGTGAGTATCTCCACTCTCATTTCCCAGAAAATTCACATTTACTGAGCTTTTATAATCTTCCATTCAGACTGCTACAAACAAGAGGGCAAGGAAGAAAATAAGGTCCTTGTGCTTAAAAAAAAGTCCTGATTTGTAGCATTTGTCAGTTTTTGTGATGTGAATAATCACATCAAGGTCAACTTCAAGCTACACACGTGACAGGGATCACAGAGTTGGGAAGAGCTGCATGTGACTGGCCCTGGTGAGCCAGTGCAAGCTGACTCCAGCACCACACCAGCCCTCCTACTGGATTCTTAAATGTGTTCCTTGCTGGTCATATGGTTTGACTGTGTCCACGATCAAATCTCATCTTGAATTGTAGCTCCCATAATTCCCACATGTCATGGGAGAGACCTGGTGGGGCGGGGGGGGAATTGGGTCATGGTAGTGAGTTTTTCCTGTTCTTGTGGTAGCAAATAAGTCTCCCAAGATTAGATGGTTCTTATTAGAAAGACCTGGGAGTTCCCATGCTCTTTTTGCCTGCCACTCTGTAAGACTTCCCTTTGCTCTTCTTTCATCTTCAACCATGATTGTGAGGCCTCCCCATCCACGTAGAACTGTGAGTCCATTAAACCTCTTTTCTTTATAAATTACCCAGTCTTGGGTATGTCTTTATTTGCAGCATGAGAACTGATGAATACAGCTGGGATGCACACCTCTCCTTTGCCTAGTTAATACCCATTCTTCACTCATGTCTTCATATCTCCACTCAAATGTGACTTCCTCAGAAGCTTTCAGTGGACCCTGTCCCATATGAAATACCTTCTGAGAGCTTGGGAGCCCTTTCCAACTTCTTCCATTGTTTCAAGCGATATGAGAAAGCAAACTCAGAGAGAAATTTTGGCTATGACTACCCATGAATGTCCCCAAGCAGGTGCCAGAGATCAGTGTGAGTGCACACAACCTTGAAGCAAGGATTTGAGATGGAACTGTTCTGTAAAACAGTGCAGAAGAAAACTTCTGCATCAAGTCAAATCCAGTCTTTCCCTGAAACAACTAAAATGTGTCAGACCTGCTGACACATGTATCACATAATACTGAAATCTCCCACCCCATATATTTATTGTTGAACACTGAAATGGTAATACTCTTTTTTAAGCTATGTAAGGTTCTAACTTCCAGTGACATTTTACGTGTTTTGGGGCAGAGTAAAGACATTGATTTAGCCAAGGGAATTGGAAATATTATAGCACCACACTTGTCTTCTCCCTTTTTTTTTTTTATTTTTTATTGCATTTTAGGTCTTGGGATACATGTGAAGAACATGCAATATTACTGCATAGGTACACACGTGGCAGTGTGATTTGTTGCCTTCTTCCCCTTCACCTATATCTGGCATTTCTCCCCATGCTATCTCTCCCCAACTCCCCTATTTTCCCCCATTTCCACTGTCCCTCCCCTATTTCCCCCAACCAGACTCCAGTGTTTAGTGCTCCCCTCCCTGTGTCCACGTGTTCTCATTGTTCAACACCCGCCTATGAGAACATGTGGTGTTTGATTTTGTGTTCTTGTGTCAGTTTGCTGAGAATGATGGTTTCCAGGTTCATTCATGTCCCTACAAAGGACACGAACTCATCATTTTTTATGGCTGCATAGTATTCCATGGTGTATATGTACCACATTTTCCCTGTCCAGTCTATCATCGATAGGCATTTGGGTTGGTTCCAGGTCTTTGCTATTGTAAACTGTGCTGCAATGAACATTTGTGTGCATGTGTCCTTATAGTAGAATGATTTATAATCCTTTGGATACATACCCAGTAATGGGATTGCTGGGTCAATTGGAATTTCTATTTCTAGGTCCTTGAGGAATCACCACACTGTCTTCCACAATGGTTGAACTAATTTACACTCCCACCAACAGTGTAAAAGTGTTCCTATTTCTCCACATCCTCTCCAGCATCTGTTGTCTCCAGATTTTTTTAATGATCGCCATTCTAACTG
>CAUYQU010054160.1:0-32431 GCA_963574635.1 Cheracebus regulus
GCCCGTCCGTCCGTATACTCCGCAACGGGAAGCGCCGCGCTGGGGCACCGGCAAAACAGCCGCGCCCGCCAAAAGAGTCGCGCTGGCGACCCATGTGGCTCCTCTGCCAGGAATCTCCCGGTCTGTGGGCGACAAAAATTCGTCGGAAAGTGCGGCGTCCACTAGTTCTCTGAGCTTTCACTGGAAGCTACATTCCTGAGCTGTTGCTAATCGGCCATCTTGGATCTCTCCCTGTTTGTTTTTTATACTCATCATCCTAGTGAGTTGGAGGTGTTATCTCCCTTTTGGTTTTTTGACTACATAAATTGTCACACTCTTGTAAGTCTTTTTCTTATCATTCTCCTCTCAAGTCACATTTTATATTTCTTCCTGGATCTTGCTGGGACCTGACTCTATATCTAGATTTGTGTACGGGAGAAAAGGAATATCTTTTCTCACCCTCCAATGCAAGATTCATGGCTGACACTCCTATAACAAAAGACAGATTAACAAGAGAACAGCATGACAAATTTATTTAATCAAAGTTTTATGTGACAAAAAAGCCTGTAAAAATAAAGACCCGAAGACCCAGGTAAAACTATTTTTATGCATCAGTTTGATAAAGGACAGACATTCTTGTAAAAGTATGATTAGATTAAAAGGGGATATAATCTAATGGTATTAAATTGGGAGATCCTAGCAAGGCCTGTTTGTTTATACTCTTCTTTGCCTCTCTATCTAATATTCCTATCCTTTAGGTATAGGGCAGGACACCTGTCAGGAGAGAAGGGGTAGGAGAAGGACAGAGAAACCTTTCTGTTTCTGCATTTTCTCAGCTGAAGAAACTTCTCCAGTTTCCTTCAGCTTAAAATTCTCAGTATGCCAAGATGCCATATTTGGGGGCAGGGCTTCCTGTACCCCATCATTTGGAAGCAATGAGGGATAGCAAGGGTAGACCATGAGAAACATCAGCACTGCCTTTGCAGCATAACCATCTCAGATAAGGTCATTTCAGGTTTTCAGTCAAGCAGGACCAGCTTCGTGCATCAAGAGAGATGCTGCCGCTGCTGCAGCTGGCAGAGGAGGTGCTGTGGGGACTAGGTTTGGGACACTCAGCATCACCCAAGTTGATATAATTGTTTCCTTCCAATCCTATTTTCCTCATTGTCAGCCACAGAAGAGATCCAGTAAATCTGTAAATTCAACTTCTCTAATCATCAGCAGCTCCCAGTCTTATTTTAGATATAACAGCCCTGTAGTTATCAAGATAAAAATACATTTTAAGATAATCCTGATCCTCTGACCATGCCTTGAGCCAAAAATTAAAAATTCTAGTTTATAAATTTTTTTCTTTGTAGCCCTGCAGAAAAATCAGAAGCACACAGCCAGCCCTGTATCATCATTCCTGTTATAAGGAATTCTATACAATTACTGTAATAATATCAAAGGAGCATATCTGCACTATCACTGTTCAGAAATGTAATGCCTAAATGAGGATTTTTGTGACTTCCACAGAGTTAATGCACCTTCATAATTTTTTTAATAGATCAAATGACTGGTTTTTCCAGATTCTGTAACCCATAAGCCTTGATAATAAAATACCTTAAATAATTTATTTATTTATTTTGAGATGGAATCTGGCTCTGTTGCCCAGGCCAGAGTGCAGTGCTGCAATCTCAGCTCACTGCAACCTACATCTCCCAAGTTCTAGCAATTCTCCTGCCTCAGCCTCCCAAGTAGCTGGGACTACAGGCACATGTTGCTACAGCCAGCTAATTTTTTGTGTTTTAGTAGAGACAGGGATTTCACCATGTGGCCCAGGCTGGTCTTGAACTCCTGAGCGCAGACAATCCTACCACCTCGGCCTCCCAAAGTGCTAGGATTACAGGCATGAGCCACCACTCCTGGCCCAAATACCTTAAATTTTTTTTATGCATTCTTTTCATACAAAAATATAAAACTATGCTTTTACACAAATAGCTTCATGGAATAACCATTAATACCTTGAAGAAACAAGTATTTTAAGTAAACAATTTCTCCATCAACATTGAAGAGAAAATTAATTTTTTTTCATGTATATACACTTTTTGAAGTGTGGACAACAGGAATACTTCCTAAAATTACAAATTAAATTATACACCTTTAGTATTGACAACAACATCACGATAATGTAGGACTGCTGCTCCTGTGTGAAATGCTGAGAAAATGGGCATACAGGTTAGCAGTAATAGATACAAAACAAATTTGCTCAAGCAACTCAAGATTAGGCTAAAAAGAAGAGAAAAAAAAATTTCAAAACCTGGTATGTACCAAGATGCCTTGATTTAATTGCTTTTAAAAATGTGATTACTTGGATAATTTTTATTTATTAGATTTTACCTTAAAACTTTTTTTTTAGCAACAGGCTCTCGCTCTGTGGCCCAGGCTGAAATGGAATGCAGTTGCACAATCATAACTCACTGCAGCCTTGAACTCAAACTCCTAGGCTCAAAGCATTCTTCCACCTCAGTCTCCCAAGTAGCTTAGATTACAGGTGTGAGCCATAGTGCCCAGCTTTATATCATCTTTATGTAAAAGGTATTTAGCATTAAGTGCCACACACCAACTGCCTAACTGATCTTTTTGAACTAACACTGACCCAGTCTTCATCTTTAAGAGAAAAACATTTCTAAGCAAGCTAGTAAGATTCTTCTACAAGGCAATAGTTTTGATTATAACTAAATTTGGTTAGGGGAGGGTGGTAAACATTTTGAAATGTATAATATCCTATAATTTTAGGTGATGAGGTTTAACCACAATTTAAAACAACTGTATTTTTATGTAAGTAAATCCTAGATAAAAATATAAGTTATGATTTCATATTTAAACAAGAGAAAGCTTTGTAGAGAGTTAAACTGCTAACTGGTGATGTTTATGAACAAAATGTTTTTAGCTAACAAAGTAAGGGATACAACTGAACAATGTAAGAGATACATAAAGCTTTAGAAATCAAAGTAAAGCACCAGCATCCAAAGTGAATTGGTTATGACAAGGTGTAAAATTGGACTAATAAATTGCTTTTTAAATGGCAATCATAACTTGCTATATTAAAGGTAGGAAAAAGACACATTGAACCATTATGTAAAGTTATTATTTTAAGTCCAGACAGTATTTCAAATGGATTACTAAAAAACAAAAATAAAAACCAGAAAAATTACAGTTGCAGAAAACCTTTAAATAGAATTATTTAATTTTATGGTCTAGATATTATATATATAATTTCTTTATTTAATTGCTTTTAAAATGTGACTATATGATAAACATTCTGATTAATATTTTAACATCATAAAACTGTACTTAAAGAGAGAAAGTGTTCTTTATCAGTGTCAGAACAATGACATATATTTTTATTCTTTTATCATCTGCACACATCTCCAATAACCAAAGAAAAGTGTTGTCTTAGCAATTACACAAAGGCTTGGGGGTACACAATAGACTCCGTTAACCATCTTTGTGAGCTAGAAAGACATTCAAAGCATGGCAACAAACCTTAAAAGTGAACCTTAGGAATGCCTATTCTGAAATATCTTTGCTATCTGTCATTCATCCAAGTCACTACTTTGCTATTTTGACTCTCTTCTTCCCTAAAACCCTGTTTATTCCAAATGCAAAACCACTATGCCATTTTTTTCGTTGACTGACTCCAAGCTCTCCTCTCTTACCCCAAGTCATTTCACAAGTTATTTC
Source organism: Cheracebus regulus (assembly GCA_963574635.1). Classification (NCBI taxonomy): domain Eukaryota; kingdom Metazoa; phylum Chordata; class Mammalia; order Primates; family Pitheciidae; genus Cheracebus; species Cheracebus regulus. The sequence goes on from CAUYQU010054160.1 coordinate 3,706, forward strand.
CTTAAATACAGACACCTTCCTCTTTAACAGGAATTCCACTGCCAGTGGCTATGCTAATTTCTTCAACTCACTACCCAAGCAAAAATCTACAAAGATCTACCTAAATCTAGGCAAGTCCTCCACACTTAGACTTTAAAGATATCCCCGTCCCTCAAGGAGATAGTTTTGGAGAAAGGTTCTGCCCGCGTTTTCTTCTGCTGTGACCTTAAAGTCTGGATTGTCTGCTTCTCCTTTTCTGTGTCCCACACTGGCCTGCACTGAATGTATTACATCTTTGTGTTAAGGTCAATACACCAAAGATGGAGAAATATCTTTCAGTCATTATTAACATGGTTCAGTTTTTCTGATAAAAGTCTGTATCCAATACATCTAGAGCCCTGCAAAGGCCAGACTCGAAGAGGTTCACTCTCTGATAATTCTCATCTGCAATGTACTTCCTGGGGCTTTCTGGTGTGTGTGGCTCTACTGGCCACAATTTCTACAGTGTATTGTAAGCTTTTGCAGGAGAAAAGCTACTTCCAGAAGAAGGCTCCCTCAAAAACCTCCCCACATTTCTAATAAATCCTACATTCTGTGATATCTTATAAAACATTAATTAACACATAACCTGCTTCCTGCAAGATCCTGGGGTTTCCTGATTTAAACCCATGCATCAGCCACATGCTCAGACAAAATCATCAAGGAACAATGGAAGAAACAAGAATGCGTCATCATGAAAGACAACTAGTAGATATTACTTAGCAAAGATAAAGAAAAATAAAAATTAAACATGCAAATAAAACAACAGCTTATAAAATGTTTTAACTTTACCATGAAAAGGGCCTTAGGTAAAACCCATTTTTAGAGCAAAAATCTTTCCAAAGTTTACTCTGCCCACTAAATTTAATTCAATTTTATTTTTATCAGCGCCTCCTTAAAAATACTTCAATTCTGCAAATTAAAACAATGATTCAAATATAGCCCCTTGAACAGTGATAACAGACACATTTATCTTGTTCCATTAGCCAATTTTCAGTTACCTGCAACCTTATCCTAAGGTTCTGATACATATAGTAAATTAAAAGTCCATTTAGTAACTTTATTTGACAGCTAAACTACCTCTAAAAAGCCCTGGGCAAAGGCTTCTTTCACAGAGAGCTGTAACATACAAACAACTACAATGCTTAGTCTTAGAATTGGTCTGTAGACTTTGCTTTCAGTACTGTGTTTATCAGTGAAAATAACACATAGGCCTATTTGTGAAAGCACTAAAGATGTGTTCAGAATAAAATGTCTACTACCATGCTACTTATTAAAATATAACAGAATTATGTGAGTCATCTTTTCAAAAATAGTCATTTTACATTTGACCTTTATCAGCAAAAATAGCGTTTCATTGAGAACATAATTACATGGCCTCATCCATGTGCACTCTGTACAATGCTCTTCACAAAACTCAGGAATCTTCCTGATAAAATAAGCTGAAAGAGCCCAGTTTAAATAACAAACAGAAATGTTTAAGCAATATTTAATTGCTTTTAAAAATGTATCTATATTCACGATATCTTTTTAAATGTTCATAGAATTGAATAATGTATATAACAAATTTAGCTTCTTTATCCTCTGGCAGATTCTGGTCCTTTCTCATGCCTCAGGGAATTGTCTCCATTTCCAACTTGAACTTGAACCTGTATTACTAGGCCTCAGATGCTGCACTCCTCAGTTTCTGAATGGTCTGTATCTGTTCAACCTCTGCCCTCCCATCTTCCACAGTCTTGGAACTGCTTCCAGTCTTGGAACTCCTGGGCAACTTAGCAGACTTCTACCCGAAGTATACCTTCTCTGCATAGGCACGTAGGTAAGAATGCAGCACACACACATGTGCATACACACACATACACACATGTGCACACACACACATATGCCCATGCCCATATATATACCTGTATTGTTTGGCTTAATGTCCCAGGTCATTCAACTGGGATCATTCATTTGACTCCATTGTGCCCTTCCAGTCCCAGGTCCTACCACACCTACATTCACTGCAGGCCTCAGATATACCAAAACTAACTGTTTGTATTAGTCTGTTCTCACACTGCTATAAAGAAATACCGGAGACTGGGTAATTTATAAGAGAAAGACATTTAATTGACTCGCAGTTCCACATGGCTGGGGAAGCCTCAGGAAACTTACAATCATGGCAGAAGGTGAAGGGGAAGCAAGGCACATCTTACATGGTGGCAGAAGAGAGAGAGAGAGTAAATGGGGAAGTGCTACTTTTAAGCCATCAGATTTCATGAGGACTCACTATCACAAGAACAGCATGGGGAAAACCACCGCTATGATCCAATCACCTCCCACTAGGCCCCTCCCTCAACACATGGGAATTAGAATTCAAGATGAGATTTGGGTGGGGAGAGAGAGCAAAACTGTGTCACTGTTGTTTCCATTTCTGCCAAGAATGTTGTTTCCTACCTGTTTTCCCTATAAAACTTACCAGTGCCTTTCCAGATACATTTGAATACCACCTATTTCAACAGGCTTATCCTAACTTTCCTGGGCAGATTTAGAACCTCCTCATCATCCTTCTTTAACTCTTGTTATACAGCATATTTAACTCTTCATTGCTGCTATTGTAGTTCTTTTTCTTTAACATTATCTGCTTCCTGCTAGAAGCTCCTGGACAGCAGGAGTCATGCCTAATTCTCTCTTGTATCATCAGGCATCTCCACTGTTTGAAAATATCATTTGAATTGAAATGCCTACTATACAGACATTGAACTAAAAGATAATCCTCTTAGACAGTGGTGAAAAAGAAAGAAATAATTCTGCTTTGAAATCTAAAATGCTTATATAGGACCATTAGTATATGAAAATAATATAAGTGCAATGAGAAAAGCAGAAAGAAAACGGAAGTAAATGGAATTAAGGATTGTATAAACCATCTAAGTCCTGCAAAGTATCACTTAGTTTGGAGGGGCATCTGGGATTTCGCTGATAGGATCTGTTTCCAAGAAATTATCTGCTTGTGCACATGAATACACACACACACACACACGCACAAACACATGATTAAAAGTTTTGAAATTCATGGACTCCAGGCAGAAAGTTTTTGTGCTACTGTCCACAGACCGTTGATTAAGAACAATGCACCTATGTAAATGGTGTGAGAGGACAGAACTCTGCAATACAACAAGCAAAGAGTGAGGTGTAGGAGAAAGTGAAAGGAAACCACAGGACAGACAGCATCCCCTTGGACCACTACGGCTCAAAGAGCTTTTGAGCTTTTGTCTGAGTGTTTGTTTATTTGTTTGAATTTTCTTGTAACTTGTGTCTGACTTCTAATTACAACTAGCAGTTGAGGCAGTGTGGTTTTGTTGTTAATGCTATTTCTTCCTTATGAGACAAGAAGATTCGACTGATTAAAAACCTCTCCCCCTTTTACCTCTGAAGGTGAAGGAGCTGAGATCCTGAGGAGCAAGTCATTCTCAGGTGAAATGTCTAAGGCATAAGGTAAGGAGAAGGAGAGAAAGAGAGCAATGACTGTGAGAGAAAAGATGTGGTAGGTTAAGTTCATTTTCATCACTGAATTCAAATTTGGGGGAGTTTTACAATCTTTACATTATTTTGATAGAAAGAAGACTGAGTAGAAGCAAGCACACAAGATGCAATATGGAAGAAAAAAACTTAAGCTAATGACATGCAAAAAATGTTAGAATTATATGAAACGCTTAACATAAGAAACTACTATTTAGGGAAAATATGACATGTTTGCAGTTAGAAATAAAACTATGTTGTGTCTGCAGATGACAAGAACCACTGCAAGGAGTAGAATGTTTTGATTCCAGTCACTGTAATTCAGTTAGTCCCAGGGGTTCTTCTTGGCCCCATCTAGTTTGCTAGGATCCATAATTTTTATTTGAGACTTCCAAGAATTCTGCTTGATTTTCACTATTCTAACAACATAGACAATAACAGGACATTATCCTTTATTTAGCACTCCGTCTTTGACAAAGGCTGGGCAGAGGGCTTTGTTCATACATGATTTCAATTAATCCTCATAATCATTTTATGGGACAGGTGCCATTATTACCTTAGTTTGCAGATGAAAAAAAGTAGACATTTCAAAAAGTGTTAACTTTCTCCAGATCAAATAGTTGGAGAATGCAAAGATGAATGGATTCCTTCATTGTCCCAGACACATACTAACCTGGAGGCAGTTACAGACTTTGACTGGTGGTTTAACTACTTAAACTGAGATATAGAGTCTGAAATGTAAAGTGATTTTGCTAACACTATGGCAGACAAAGAAAACATAGGCTAGCAATCAAAAGAAATTTCAAAGTACCTCAGGTTCTATATTTAACAGTGCTTCTTAAAATCCCATTTCTCCCCTAGCCTTTCCTTCCCAACTTGCTGCTGCTTCGGTCCTTTCTCACTCTAACTCTCCTAAAAACCTCCTTTCTCAGTCCTAGCCCTCTGCTCCTCTAGTCCTTTTCCTTCTGTTCTCTTGTTCAGACTTCTCACCATTCTTGTGATTGTGAATCAAAAAGCCAACCCTGCAGTATATCTGTGAGAAATCACCTTGGGTTAAAACATAACCTCCTGGCACTAGGCATACTGCTTAATAGACTGAGCACACACTGATACTCAGGCCCATGTTCCCCTTACATCAGGTGCCTTTGGTAAAGATTTTTGGACAGATTTAAGTTGATACCTTTTCCATTGGCTTAGAATCTCTAGTGATTTAGTCATCCTGCTTTTCCTGGTGCAGAAAGGGAGACACTCTTATACATGGAGATTTCCTGTATAGATGTAAATTTCTCCAATAGAAGGATAACCTTTCAGAACTACTCCTTAGTCAGCAATTTCTCAAAATAACCAGCTCAAAATAATTCATATGCCAAAGGGACTTATTTGGGGCAGCATATTGAAACTGACTCAATTGTCCCATGGAACTAATGTTTATGGGTTTTTTTAATAAACATAGTTTTATTACTGGTTTTAAAACTTGAAACTTAAATTTGTCTTGTTCTAGTTCCTTCTTCAGGAAACCAACCCTCAGGCAAAGAACTGTAACTCCTCAAATCCAGACAATAAGAAGCAAGGCCCCTCACCCATCTTTATTGCTTTCTTACTTTTTCCTAATTTCTGTTTTCCCTGAACTTAGCTATAGTCCTTTCTCATCATATAAACTCTCAATTTTAGTCAGGTGGGAGAGACAGATTTGAGGTTTGACTCTCATTTCTTCAGCTGACATCATGCAAATAAAAAGCCTTCTTCCCTGGCAATACTTCTTGTGTTGGTGATTGGCTTTCTGTGGGACAAGCAACAGGACCTAAACTAAACCCTTGGCATTTTGGTAAAAATATTCTGGTCTCTTACAATCATATTTTGGGTTAGTGTATCCTGAACCCATCAGCAGAAGAAATGAAGTTTTTATTTAATAACCGTGTGGAAAACTAAGAGAATCACATTTGAGGGAATCATAAGGACATTGATTTAGGACAGTGGTTGAGCTTTGGGGATGGAAGACTTTATTATTTCTGTGCTAATTAGCTGCTCACACATGTGGATGAAGAACTGAATTACAGTCCTTTATTTTTTCAACTAAAAATTATTGGTGTCTACTCTGGGTCAGCTACTTTAATAAGGATCATACAGAGATGAAAAGGAGGGGGCAAAGATCAGCTGTACTTAAGTTTGACATGAAGCATTCATAGTCTGGGAGTTAATATAATGCAAAGTGGCTGGTATATGCCATAACTAAAGTATACACTGAGTCAGAGCATGACAAGGTTTAAGGGAGTATATGTATGTAAGTGTTGTGAGGTTAGAAAGGGGAAACTGCTTTCCATGGATGGAAGGAGTATTTTGTTACTGACATCATTTAGAATTGTATATACACAGTGATAATACAAAGCAGGCTGACTTATAGTCAGTTTTATCATAGTTTTTAAATTCTCCACAATGTACCCCTTTGCTGCCTGCCCAGGACCGACTGTTCTCCAAACCCCCTTCCATCTCCCATACCCTTGTTATGACCCTGATATTAAGTACTCTAGGAGCTGAGAAATCTACAGAAAAAATAACAGATTCACTGACATTTAAACTGAATTTTGAAAAGAACTGAGTTTACCAAGTTATTTGGAATTAGAATATAATAAAACATTATTCCTTACTGTTTTTTTAATTCACTGTTTTATGTACAGTAATACTGTTTGTTTATACTTGTAACGAGTATTTCCTCCAGCTACATCAGCTAAAAGGTATCCCAGTTTTTCTTCAAGATGAGAAGAAAAACCTTGAACGTTACTCAGATGCAAGCTGGTTTATCCAAGGAGCTGACTTTGAGGGAGAGATTAGCATGCGGAATGTTTATTAGGGAGTGCTTGTGTAGGAGAGGAAAAGGAAGGAATTAGCAGAGGAGGAAGGCAAGTTGTCATATAGGACTGATAAACAGCCTGTCTTTGTCTGTTTGGGTTGTTATAACAAAATGCCTTAGACTGGGTAATTTGTAAACAACAAAACATTATCTCCTACAGTTCTGGAGATTGAGAAGCCCCAAATCAAGGCACCAGCAGATTTGATGTCAGGGAAGGGCTCGCTGCTTCATTGATGCTGTTCATAGATTCATGCAGTGTCTTCACAAAGTATAAGGCCAAACAAGCTCTCTTGGGCCTCCTTTATGAATCCTATTTATGAGGGTGGAGCCCTCATGACCTAAGTGCTTTTCAAAGACACTCACCTCTTAATTATTACATTGGGAAATAAATCTCAGCATATTAATTTGGGGGGACACATTCAGACCATAATATTCTCCCTGTGCCCCTAAGTTCATGTCTTTCTCACATGAAAAATATATTCATTCCATCTCAACAGCCCCAAAGTCTTAACTCATTCCAGCATGAATTCAAAAGTCTAAAGTTCAGAATTTCACCTAAATATCAGCTAAATCAATTATAAGTGAGACTCAAGGTACAATTCATTCTGAGGTAAATTCCCCTCCAACAGTGAGCCTGGGAAATCAAACGAGTATGTACTTCCAAAATACAATGGTAGGACAGGCATAGAATAGACATCCTCATTTCAAATAAATTTAAAAAGAGAAAAGGTTAATGGCTATCAGGCAAGTCTAAAACTCAATAGGGCAAACATTAAATCTTAAGGCTGGAGAATAATGTTCTTTGACTTGACGTTCTGCCTTTTGGACACACTAGGGCAGGAGCTGGAACCTCAAGGCTCTGGGTGGCTTTGCCCCCACGGCTTTGCTGGGTGTAGCCAACGCCACAACTCTCATGGGTTGAGTGTTGTGCTTGCAGCTCTCCCAGTCTGGAGCTGCACCCTGCTTGCTCTACTGAGCTAGGTTCTTGAGGATGTTTCCACTTTCACAGCTCCACTAGGTATTGCCCTAGTAAAGAGTCTCTGCAGTGCCCCTGCCTCCACAGCTTCACTAGTCATTGCCCTAGTAGGTGCTTCCTCTGGTGACTCCTGTGTGCAATTCTCCATCAGGGCCTCAAGATTCAACAGGGCATCCTCTGAAATCTAAATGGAAGTAGCAATGCTGCACAGCTTGTGCATTCTTCACATTTTTTTTGGAGATGGCACTGAACATATGCAGCTAAGGTTTACTATCTCTGCCCTCGAGAGAGGTAGCCTGAGCCACACATAGATCAGCTTGTGAGTCTCATGGTATGGCTAAGGAGTGCTGTGTCAGAATGAGGGCAGCAGAGATTTTAGGCAGCCCAGGGTGAGCACCACAGCCCTGCAGGCACCTAAGGCCCCTTTTTTGACATAATTCTGTCCCCCAGGCCTTGGCACTCTGGGTCTGTGTGAAAGAGGCAAGCCCAGTAATCTCTGAAATGCTTTCAGGTTTACTCTTCCATCGTCTTGATGAGTAGCATCTGACTTCCTTCTATCTATACTAATCTTATCAAAGGCTAGGTTGACTGCACCCGTGGTATTCTCTCCTGAACATGTTTTTTGTTCCTTACAACATGGCCAGGCATAAGTTCTGCTTCATTTTTTATTATAAATTTAATATTTTCAAATTTTGCAATAAGCAGTCAAGAGAAGCCATGTTGTACCTCAACCATTTGCTTAGGTAGTTGTTCCACCAAATAGCTTATTTCATCAGTTAGTTCTACTTTCCACAAAGCATTAGGACATGAACACAATTCAGCTAAGTTCTTTGCCACTTTATAACCAGGATCATCTTTCCTCCAGTTTCCAAAAGCATATTTCTCATTTTCATCTGAGACCTCATCCAAATGGCTTTTACCATCCATAATTCCGCCAACATTCTGCTTGCCATCTTTTAGGTAATCTCTAAAAAGATTGAGGTTTTCTCTACATTTCTCCTCTTCTTCTGAGCCCTCATCAGAATCCACCTTAATGTCCCATGTATAACAATGCAAGCTTTTTGTAGCATGCAGCTCCAAATTCTTCCAGCCTCTATCCATTACCCTTTTCCCAAGATGCTTCCACATTTTTAGATATTTGTTGCACAGCACCCCACTCTTGATACCACTTTTCTTCTTTGTCCATGTTGGCAGCTACAACAAAATACCTTAGACCGGGTAATTTATAAACAACAAAAATTTGTTGATCACAGTTCTAGAGGCTGGAAATTTAAAGATCAAGACACCAGGAAATGTAATTTTGGCAAGGGTTCTCTGCTGCGTATATAGCACCTTTTTGCTGTGTGTTCACATAACAGAAGGCCAAACAAGTTCTCTGAGGCCTCCTTTATAAGGCCATTAATCCTATTTATGAGAGTGGAGCCCTCATGACCTAATCACCTTCTAAAGGCTCTACCTCTTAATACTATTACATTGGGATTTAAGTTTCAAAATATAAATTTTGATGGGACAAAAACATTCAGAGTAGCCCAGTTTCAGTTGATTCTTTGAGGAGTTCTGGAGTTCAAATAGCCCTTCAGAGTAGTCCCACATTGTATTAAAATGAGTCTGAGCCTTTATATAGCAGTCAGTCATTGGACATGGGCTACCCTAGGAAGGGTGTATCCTTGGATAAAATGTGAATACCTAGAGCACAGTCACTTCCTCAAAAGATGACAGTTAAAGACCATCTTCTGAACACTTCCAATAACGCTTCCTAAAAGAGCCATTTCATGTCAATCACATATGTCTCCTTGTTTTGGAGAAATTGCTCTGCTCTTTTGGACACTCGTCCAGGTACACAGTGCTGTGCCTGGTACTCAAAGAATCTGTGCACTATCACCTTGCCAGCGTATACCAACTCTGCTCACTTTAGAATTCTCCAGTCACGGAGAGTCCTGCTCTTCATCGAGGTCTTTTCATGTTCGTAGGCACCAAGATGATGATTATCATGAAGTATAGTTTATCCTGGAGTACACCTTAGCTGTCCTGAAGAGCTTAGTTCTTTTCACTTTTTGTCCTGGTCACCATTTCAGAGAAATGAGCCATTTCCTCTCATTCATCCAGATTCTTGACTTCTTCAACCTTTGTTCCCAGTAAAAGCAAGTTCTCTACTTGAGAGCTATTGGTACACAATACACTAATATGGTGATATTTAGTTTTAGGATATCCATAAGTTTGTTTTTGTTTATGTTTTGTTTTTTTTTTTGAGATGGAGTCTCCCTCTGTTGCCCAGGCTGGAGTGCAGTGGCACGATCTCGGCTGACTGCAACCTCCACCTCCCAGGTTCAAACGATTCTCCTGTCTCAGTCTCCTGAGTAGCTGGGACTAGAGGCACGCCCAACCATGCCTGAAATTTTTGTGTTTTTAGTAGAATAGGGGATTCACTATGCTGGCCAGGCTGGTCTGGAACTCCTGACCTCAGGCGATCCACCTACCTCGGCCTCCCAAACTGCTGGGATTACAGGCACAAGCCACCAGTCCTGGCCTGAAGATCATTTTTTTTATTTTCATTGTCACTAACCAAACATCCTTTTGCAACAGGTTTGTATATAGCTTCTTAAATGATCTGAACCAAATGGACTATGATAGGGAAGGAGGATCTTGTGTTCATTTGATAGGGTCAGTTATTTTAGGTAGAGAGCTCTCCAATATGATCTCACCCCACCTCCAAGACTATTTACTAGAAAAATATTGGGTAGGTCAAATTCCACTGGGGACTGTATAAAAAATAAAGTATGCTCTATAAAGCAAGTTTAGAGCCCAAATTTAACATGTAGCAATAATCTTCTGACAAAACATGGTACTTTAGTAAAATTGTTTCCCTAGGGAAAGCTTTAATGCTATTCATTACACAATAAATGATACTATTTACTTTCAGCTTTATCTGAATTTATCTGAGGGTGTTTACTTCTACATTGATGGCTTCTCCAATGATAGTGGCTGAGAAGTGGGTGTGATGAGGATAAAAATCTGTACTGGGAGGAATCTTCAGTTTTGAGTATAGAGAGTTAGAGATAGCACACACAAGGGCTCCTAGACTTGAGTACTTTAAAGACGAGAATTTTTTAAAAAAATTAGAACACCATAATAAAGCTGCCGACTTTTAATTTTTCCAATAAGAATATTAAAATAAAACTTTTTCCTACTAACATTACCATTTCATAAAATAAAGGCATTTCAACATTAACATAAAACAGAAATAATTTTGAAAGGCCAGTTATTCAAGGTAAATATCTTTAGCTACAGGAAAACTCACTACATGTCTTTGTGTTTCTGATTTCACTATAGTCCACCTTTCTCATTCTCCACTAACCCACTGTTTTTGTTTGCCATTTCTTTCCTAGGCATTAGCACAGTCCCTCACATGTCATAGATCTCTGTGGGAACCACTGATCAAGATAATACAGAAGATCCCTAGGGTGGTGATTCCGTAGTCTTCGCCTCAATTATATAATTTCATATTTATATATTTATTTATATGCATATATGGATACAGAAGATGTATAGCCTTCCTGGCTATAAAGATGGACCACAGACATTCCCAGCCTGTCACTGGTATGACACTGGTGGTCACTCCAGCTGAAGAAGGATTGTAGAATCTCACCACCTCTCCTTGCAGGAGAAAGCACAGGGAGCAGGGCAGAACACTTCCCCATTTGTGACATCTAGTGGCTCAGCCTCTGCACGACAACTTCTTAGAAAGGAAAATCTGATGAAGTCAACACCGGCTCTGCCTGGGTTTTGCCAGCTCCTGAAAAAACACCAGAGCACACCTAATGCCTTAGAGGAGTGTTCAATTTAGTATTACAATTTAAGAGCCAGGCAGATTAAAATATAAAATATTTTTCTCTCTGTAGGGTTCCCCTGGATACAGGAAAGTACAAGGGCCAAAGTGCACAAAATCTCGAAAATAAAGATAATAGTGAATTGAAAATCTAGCTCTCATCATCAGGCTATTTCTCCCTACACAAAAGGAAGAAAATTAAAGAGCCAGACTCCACCATAGTGGCATCTTGCTTAGTAGTTGCAAACCACATCCAACATGAATCTTCAAACTCAATAGCTGGCTAGTCTTTTGTTGGTGATGGTGTTTTTTTTTTTTTTTTTTGACAAGAGTTTCGATCTTGTTGCCCACGCTGGAATGCAATGGCTCAATCTCGGCTCACCGCAACCTCCCAGGTTCAAGCGATTCTCCTGACTCAGCCTCCCAAGTAGCTGGGATTATAGGCCTGTGCCACCATGCTCAGCTAATTTTTTGTATTTTTAGTAGAGATGGGGTTTCTCCATGTTAATCAGGCTGGTCTTGAACACCTGACTTCAGGTGATCCGCCTGCCTTGGCCTCCCAAAGTGCTGGGATTATAGGCATGAGCCACTGCGTCCGGCCTTAGCTGGTGTCTTTATGGAGGCTTTATGGGTCTTCCTAAAGAACTACTTAGGAAGAACTGGGAAATTAGCTCAGTCTTAAATAATTTCTACAACAATATTCGCTAGGTGGTATTTTTTTTATACTTTTGCGGAAAGGAGACACTTTGTTGTTGCTGTTTTTGAGACAGTGTCTCACGCTGCCATCTCAGCTCACTTGCAACCTCCACCTCCTAAGCTCAAGAGATTCTCCCACTTCAGCCCTTTGAGTGGCTAGAACTACAGGCACATGCCACCATACCCAGCTAATTTTTTATATGTTTTTGTAGAGGTGGGTTTTCACTATGTTGCCCAAGCTGGTCTTGAACTCCTGAGCTCAAGTGATCTTTCCTCCTTGGCCTCCCAAACTGTTGGGATTACAGGCGTGAGCCAACACAATGGCCTGGGAGACACTTTGACTTTGCATATATTATCTCACTAAATTTAATTCTAACAACAACTCTAGAAGATCGGTCTTTTAATTTGCCCATATGAGTAAATGGGAGTGCAAAGGCTGCAGAGATGAAATGTAATTTGCCCTAGTAAGCTAGAAAGTAGCATCATAGGTATCTAATTCCATGTCTCTTTGGCTTCAGGACTGTATTTTTCTACCATATCACATTTATTTAGATGATAGTTTTGATTAATATTTTTGGGTTTTCATCAGTATTTTTCACTTTCCTTCCCCTTTTCCAGAATATTTGTAGCAAATATTCTGCATTCATTGCCTCAGGGGAGGGATATGACAAAACAGAAAACTGAAAAGGTAGTCAAATATTGGGGTTTTGTGGTCTAAAGGTCTAAGCAAGTTAGAGAATTCAGAGCATAATGAGTATAAAAAGAATGCTAAGAAATGAGGTTGGGGAAAACAGGGTCTAATTATTTTTCATCATTGTAGAGGTAGGGTAAAGATGAGAGAAATACATAGCGGTCTTGGGAAGAGAGACCCAAAGCCTTTGTCCCTGCCAGAGCTGCCATGACAAAGAAACTCTTAACGACAAAATGTTTATAACACCACAGCTGGGTGTACAGGAGTGTCAACTGCCTGTCTGAGAATCTCATACCCTTTGATATGCTAGAAGCTGCTAAAGCCGTAGGACCTGTAGAGGTCATGGGGACACAAACAGGGGTATCTGCAAACAACTGGGTGGGACAAGCGTGAAGGGTTTGTAGCTTAGACACCACCTTGAAAGGACGAAGGGGGCAGGTGAACCTAAATTGACTGAGCTTAAGTATCTAAACACCTGGAAGAATCAAAGCAAAAATAAATGTCATATTGAATCACAGAAAAATAAAATTATACTTAGTAGCCACCTTGCATGTGTTTCGTAGGACTACCATGACAAATAACCACACACTGGGTGGCTTGAAACAGCAGAAATGTATTCTCTCATGGACTGAAAGCTAGAAGTTTAAAATAAGCTGGTGGCAGAGCCATGATCTCTCCCACAACTCTCTGGGAGAACCCTCCCTTGCCTCTTCCTAGCTTCTGGTGGTGGCCAGCAATCCTTAGCATTCCTTGGCTGGAACACCTCACTCCAATCTCTGCCTCCGTCTTCACATGGACTTCCGCGTGAGTCTCTTGGTGTCCTCTCCTTTTCTCATAAGCATTCCAGTCCATGCATTTTGGCTTCATCCTAATTCAATACAACCTTAACTGGATTATATCAGAAAGAACCTATTTCCAAATAAGGTCAGACTCACAGGTGCCAGGGGTTAGGACTTAATCATATCTTTTTCAGAAACACAAAAAGTCTGAATCCCAGACCACAGATTCAGTTTTGTAGTGGTTTGGGGATGGAAGAGGTGACATCACACGTGACTGAGCACACTGGTGCCAGGGGAGCTGGTCCTAGTCACATGTATAGTGACTGCTGGACCTTGAGGAGGCAATGAGCCCCTAGGGGCCTCTATGTCCTCATCTCTTTTGTGAATGGAATGCTGTGTGATTCTTTCTAGCTCTAACATTTACTGATTCTACTGGCCCTGTGTGGAGGATATGTATCCCCATCCACCCCAACCAAACACAGTGTGACTACATAGGTATCACCAAAGCCTGAAACACTCTACTCTGCCACCTTCTGTTCCTTCTTTTCTTCCTGGTCTGTTCATCTAACATCATGATTAAAAAGGTATTAAATGATAAATAGACAAATATCTTGTCTCCTAAAGCCCACTGAAAGAATAATCTGGATTCTGGCTAACAAGCAATTATATTGACAAACAGGATTCAGTTATGAAATGCTAAAACGACAGGGAGACCTGGTTTATAAGACGTCAATCTGTATGGTTGCCAAGGGAAACTAGAACATGATGCAGAGGAGAAAAGGCTAAAGAGGTAACACAACGCTTAGAGTCTGCATGATTTCTTTGTTATAATTGCAAATATATCCTAGAAAGAACAAAATGAAGGAGATGAGCCAAAAATCAAGGAACAAAGGCCAGTCCAAGGTCCCATTATTCATCTCTAGAGGCAAATAGTGAGCTGCTAAATCAGGCTAGACCCAAACTGCACTGGAAGTCAACAGAGATGTCCCATTCCAATAAGGGGACAAGCTCAAAGACCACTATAGACAAAACTACAGATGGTTTTCAAAGGTAGAGGCCTGACTGAAACCTGGGCTCCTTTCCAATGCCTAAAAGCTCTATTAGGGCCAGGTGCAGTGGCTCATGCCTATAATCCCAGCACTTTGGGAGGCCGAGAGGGGCAGATCGCTTGAGGTCAGGAGTTCGAGACTAGCCTTGCCAACATGGTGAAACCCTGTCTCTACTAAAAACATAAAAATTAGCCAGTCATGGTTTCAGGCATCTATAATCCCAGCTACCCAGGAGGCTGAGGCAGAAGAATCACTTCGATCCAGGAGGTGGAAGTTGCAATGAGCCAAGATTGTGCCACTGCACTCCAGCCTGGGTGACAGAATGAGACAAAACAAACAAAAAAGTCTTATTAGTCAAGGTCACTCAGAGTAACAGAACAGAATGATATGTATATATGTGTGTGTGTATATATATATATGTATTATGTGTGTGTGTATATATATGTATATATGTGTGTGTATATATATATGTATATGTGTGTGTGTGTGTGTGTGTGTATATATATATATATAAATACACATACACAGAGAGAGAGAGAGAGAAGTAGGCTAAATCCCACAATCTGCCATCTAAAACCTGTAGACCCGGGGAAGCCAGTGGTATAAATACTAGTTGGAAGGCCTGAGAACCAAGAGCACCAATAGCATAAGTCTCAACCCAAGGACAGAAGAGCAAAGTCTCAGCTCAAGCAGTGAGGCAAAGAGAGAGAATTCAGCTTCTCTCAAACCAGGACCTTACTATCCTTTTTCTTCTTCTCAGACTCTCAATTGATTGGACGATGTTCACCTGCACCAGGAAGGGCCATGTGCATTACTCAGTTCACCAATTAAAATACTAATGTCTTCCAGAACCACTCATACAAATACAGGCAGAAATAATGTTTAACCAGGTGTCTGGCACCATGATTTGAATGTTCCTGTTCCCTTCAAAGCTCATGTGTTAGATACTTAATCCCTAATGAAATAGTGTTGGGAGGTGGGCCCTAATGGAAAGTTTAAAGTGCTTAAATTAATACCGTTATGAAAGGGGTTTGCAGGAGTGGGCTCTCTCTCTTCTGTTGTTTTGCTGTGTGACGGACACCATTCTTCCCCTCCAGAGGATGTAGCATTCAATACATCCCCATCCGTTGCACATTTCCAAGATGCACTGTCTTGGAAACAGAAACCAGGACCTTATCAGACACAAAAATCTGCTGGCTCTTTGATGTTGGACTTCTCAGCCTTCAGAACTGTGAGAAATAAATTTCTGTTGTTTATAAATTAGACAGTCTCAGGTATTCTGTTATAGCAACACAAAACAGACATCTAGGCATTCCATGGCCCAGTCAAGTTGACACATAAAATTAAGCATCACTCTCTGTAAGTAAGACATAAGCGCCCACTAGGGAAGAATGATCATGATCATCTCAGAGTGGTGGTTAGAAGCTTTACACTCTGGAAATAGACAAACTGTCTGGATGCCAAATTTACTAGCTGTGTGACTTCTGGAACATTATCTTCTCTAAGCCTCAGGTAAAATGAAGATGATTTTTTTACTTCCTATTTAGAAGCACAGTTGTAAGAATTAAATCAGATGCAGGTCATGTGCTTCATAGAGTGCCTGGCACAAGGGAAGTATCCACTGCTACTTGTTATGTTGCAGATGCAGGGCTATCATGCTCACCATTTCATAAATGAGGAAAATGAAGATAGAGAAGGTGAGTGGCCTGCTCAAGGTCACCCAAGGTCAGTGAGTCCTAGACTGTATCTAGGGGTTCTGAAGCAAGTTTACAAAAAATAGGAATATCATTTTATTTAGACCAAGCTTGTTCAACCTGTGACCGTCAGGCTATATGCAGCCCAATACGAATCTGTAAACTTTCTTAAAACATGAGATACTTTTGTGATTTTTTTTTTTCTTAGCTCATCAGCTATCATTAGTGTTAGTGTATTTTATGTATGGCCCAAGACAATTATTCTTTTTCCAATGTGGTCAGGGGACCCCAAAAGATTGAGCAACCCTGATTAAGATCATTCATTATGAACTCATTAGCTAAAATATATTATTCTTTTTAATAAGCATTTTAATTTTTTAAGACATTTAATAGCCTAGAGGGCATGCTAAATCTAAGGCTTCCAGTTATCCATGAGTGATAAAAGCCTAAAATTTCAGCCTGTAAAACATAAATTGATGGTCCATCCAGTTAATAGTTTCAGAAATTGCAAATGCTGTTTTATGAAATGGAACTATGTTCCATAAGACAAGCCTTACAAAATCTATCTTTATCCCACCTCTCTAGCTCTCAAAATTTCTAAAGCTCTTCGAAATCATTTAAAAATTAATTCTAAATGTTCTAATCATCTAAAACACAGCATAGTGGATGTGAATTAATTTTTATTATTACTTTGGTCTTGCCTACAAATTTCTGTATCAATGCTATGCTATACTACAGTGAGATTTCAGGGTTCACAGCCCCTGTGCCTCAAGTACTCTAATAAAAAAGATTCTGAAGGCTCCAGAACTGTGGACTTGGTCCAAGGCAAAGCAACCATCAGGTCCTCAGCCGGCAAAGTTATGGCACTCTCATGAAGCTGAAAATCTGACCAAAATATAAGGTACTGAAATCTGGTGCATTTAAATGAGAGAGAAGAATCAAGGGTTAATTTCAAGTGTGGGACAAGAGTCACAAGGGGAAGAAAGATGCCCTTTGCTGAGATGGGGAACTTGGTAAGGAACTGTGGCAGGGAGTAGGTATAGAGCACAAAAATGTTCAGTTTTAGACCTGTTATGTTCGAAAATCCTTGTAAGTCATCCAAGTGGAGATCTCAAGTAGACTATTAGATACATCTGAGTTGTGAAGCTTAGAAGTGGAGCCTGGGCTGGAAATATAAATTGGAATGTTTCAGCATATTGTGGCAGTCATGAGAAGAGAGAAATTTTGGTCGTGGATTTGAATGGGATCACCTGCGGAGGGACTGTAGCGGAGGACAAAAGAGCACCTAAGACTCCTATCAGAGGGCCTGTGGAAGTCTAGCGTTAAAGCTAGGTAAAGGAGCGCTGACTCAGGATAGCAGACTGAGAAAGAATGGCCACTGAAAGAGAAGGAAACCTGAGGGTATATGGCATAAAATCCAAAAGAGACAGAAAGTGGTCAACTGTGTCAAATGCTACTGAGATGGAGTAGGATAAGGGCTGAAAAGAACACACTGGATCGGCACTATGAAAGTCACTGGGGACCCTGTCAAGAACACCTTAAATTGAATAATAGGATAGAAATTATAGTAAGTTGAATTGTAAAGGAGAGTCAGTTCTGGCCATGACAGAGTAGCTTGTCCTCGATTAATGAGATATACACAAAACATATGCTTTGGGTAACATACACAAAACAACTGCTTGATACCGGAGAGAAAGCAATACAGAGAAGAAATATTCTCTCAATAATCCCAGAGAGAAGGAAAACATCCAAGGTGAGCTCCACATTTCCCCTCTCTTTTTCTCTAAGGTGTTTTTTCCCACATTCAAGCACGTGGAAATTGGGTCCACGTAGAAAGTATTGCAGGAATAAGGAGACAGATATTGGTGGTCAGGGCCTAGATTTATGAAGCAAATTTCTGGAGACTGAGTCAGACTCAGAAAAGAAGCTCAGATAATGATACCTGTATTCACCACAAGTTATTGGTCAGTGCATAAGCTGCACATGGTCTAGTGAGACTTTACAAAACCCAGAGCAGCTGGGAAGCTAAAAAGCTGATCACAAATTCCTCAGCACACAACACTGAGAAAACAGAGGTTATAGAGGTTGAGCTCCACCAAAGTAGAGAGGCATCAGTAAACATCACAAAACTTTATTAGAGACATCAGATGGGGCATGCACTAGAAGTGGGAAAAACTCACAAGAACTAAGGGCAATACGTAAGATCAAATAAGGCAGAAAACTTTACAGGCTAACCCTAACAGAGCATAAACTCACACCTCAACAAGATCTGCCCACCAGAAGAAAAAAATAAACCTCTTTGGGAGAAATCAACAAAGAGCTTCTACAGTTCTTTTATTTTATTCATAATATCCAAACCTATGAGGGATGCCAATACCTTTAGGTTTACTAAAACCTGTGGGAGGGAGAGAGAGAGAAGTGTTTTAGACACTAGAGGGAAATTTGGTAAAATAGTAGAAAAGATTGAGAAGTAAGATGAAAATTCGAATATAAAAAAATCAAACGGATGCTTTACAATGAAAAAATATAATACTTGAAATTAACAAATCACTGGATGGGTTTTTACAGCAGACTGAACCCAATATAAAACAGAATCAGTAAATCAGAAAATATAAATATAAACCAATATAAAAGAGATTCAGAAAACAGGAGAAAAATAACATGCAAAAAAGAAGCATGAAGAGAAAAATAGAAGAAACAGAACATAAAGTAAGAAATGTGCAAAGCATAGTCAAAAAATATAAATCTGTTTAATTGGAGTATGGGAAGGAAAAGGGTGACAGAATAGGGCAGAAGCAATATTTAAGGGAAACATGGCCTGTTCTACACTCTTTCTCTTTATTTCTGAATTCATTATTCTATCCCTCAGTAATGATTTTTGCCTCAAGTGTGACATCTGATAAACATTCTCTCCTGTTTTTGAATACCTGCTGTGTGTATTGAGTAAATGGAAGAGCTGAGCTTGAAGGACAGGTTTTGCTGACACCGGAGATTAAGGATTGCCCTTTCTTCTGTGCCATGTGGCATCCTTCTCACCCGCTGGCCCCTGCTCCAGTGCTATATTCTCTCTCAGCACTATTCTTTTCATCTATGCAAATAGAAAGTCATCTTTTCAGCTGCCACATTGCTTTTTTTTCTCTCAGGGATCACTGTCGTGTGCTGCCTGATGTTTAGTATCTGAAAACCATTGTTTTATGTACTTTTTTTTCTAATTGTTGCTTAAAAGGATAAATCTGGTCTCAATTGTTGTATTCTGGTGGGAACTGTCCAAGTTCATGTGCATAATTTTTTAACTACAAATGGTTGTTTATACTTTGTAAGGACTTCTTACAAATGGAGTATTTCACATAAAGGCAGTTTATGTAAATTATTGTGTCCTTTCTCCATTTGTATTCCAGGCCCTTATTATGTAAGTCAGTATCGTACTATTTTGGGATGCCATGTGTAATATGGAAGATAAACAAATACAAATTTAGAATGATCTACATAAAATTTCCTTGTTCTTTCCCTAGGGCTCATCTTTGTTTGCTCAGATCTGGTTGGTTTAAGAAAAATGGTACAACTAGGGCAGATCACAGAGTAGGTGCTTCTGGGAGACCCAAAGGGCAAGATGCGTCCTGATCCTCTGGGCTGCTTTGGGCAATTCTTGCTTATTTGTTGCTATACCAGATAGGTTGTTACAAATCTGACTGTTAGAAAGGAGAACACACTATGTAAGTATCTGCAAGAACTTAACTATCCTAAAAGTCAATGAAAGGTTTTTGTTGTAAAAAGAAGGCCCTCCCTTCCCCCTGAAAACATATTCAAATACTAAAATTGGATTGATGTAAAAATTTATTCAATAGATCTATACTTGGAAATTTGGAGTATGGTTCACAACAATAAGAAACATTATCTACGGAAAACCAGGCTTCTATTACATTGATTTTTAGGCAAATATTTCAACTTAAATATCCCAGTATTGCCTTTCTATAAGAGAAGTTAGATAATTAGATATGAATTCATCTACTAGCACTTAGAATTTCTATTTTCATTTAGAACAAAACAATTTTCTCCATCAGATAAAATGCTGAAAATGGATGATTTTATTATAGCATAGAAAATGATGTGTTGCTTAGTCCTTTGTGTCATGAAAGGGAAACACATAAAGAACTTTGAGGAGACTTTTTGTTGGTAATTGTTCGAATATGTGTTGCCAATTCTGCATTCAGACCTAGTCTGCAGCCAAGAAGTTGTGTATGGATACTCTTAATATATTTTTATTCTATTTATAGAAATAAGGCATGAAAAATATAATGATACCCTGGAAGCAAAAAAGAAAACCAATTTAGACTGAACAACCAGTGCTAATGCAAATTGGTGATATCAACTAGTAAAAATTTTTTATTTTAGCAAAACAAGTTTTAGATGCAAATAGAATATTGAAAGTTATGTTCCACTTTACTGGGTTCACTCTAGTGACCTGATGTCAGTGTTTAGCTTTTAGGTGCTAACTTGGATTAAAAGCTTTGTTGAAATATTTTGGTTAATGAGTCAATTAGAAGACTTGACTTGTGAAACTCTTATTTACCATAAATCTCTGGAAGACCCTTGTTATTCACTGGGTGGGAAAGAAAGGGAGGATTGTGATAAATGTAAGGCCTTTGGGAAGTGATCAGGTCATGAGGGTGGAGCTCCCAGGAATGGGATTACTACCTTTATAAAAGAGACTTCTTCCACCATGTGAGGACACAGGAAAAGGCACTATTTATGAACTGGGAAATATGTCCACATCAGACACTGAATTTGCCTGTACCTTGATCTTGGCCTTTCCAGCCTCTAGAACTGTGAGAAATACATTTCTGTTGTTGTTTATAAGCCACCCAATTAATGGTATTATCTTATGGCAGTTCACACAGACTAAGACACTATATTGCAAAAAATGTCCTAAGTACTCAGCATGCAATCACTAATTTGATAACACAATTACCATATGGGGTAAGCACTATGACTATCTTCCTTTTACAGATGAGGAAACTAAAACACAGAATAGTTAAAGCAACTTGTCAAATATAACAGACTATTAAGAGGTGAATCCTGAATTTGATCCAGGGAGTCTGGCTTTAGAGATCAAAGCTTTTTTTTTTTTTTTTTTTTTTGAGACAGAGTTTTGTTTTGTCGCCAGGCGCAAGGCTGGAGTACAGTGGTGCGATCTCGGCTCACTGCAACCTCCGCCCAGGTTCAAGCAATTCTCCTGCCTCCGCTTCCCGAGTAGCTGGGACTACAGATGTGAGCCACCATGCCCAGCTACTTTTTATATTTTAGTAGAGACAGGGTTTCACTATGTTGGCCAGGATGGTCTCGATCTCTTGACCTCATGATCCGCCCGCTTCGGCCTCCCAAAGTGCTGGGATTACAGGCGTGGGCCACTGTGCCCAGCCGAGATCAAAGCTCTTAATCATTACATAATGTTGTAGAACTGGGAGGAACTGCCAATCTCCCACCTTAATTACATGGGCTTTCTTTTGATTTCTCAAATATGCCATGTATTTTATTTGCTCAGAGCTTTCATACAGGATTGTTTTCTTTCCCTGAACTGTGCACCCCACCCCAACCCAACCCAGTCTTTACATTTTGCTGTATTGGCTTCTTCTGGTTCTTCACAGCTCACCTGAGCTGTAATGTCACCACCTTAGGGCAGCCTTACCATTCCATCAAAGTAAATACTCTCACTTCACTGTTACTGTTCCTCACAGTACATTGTTTCTGCTTTCACAACATCTTACCACAACTTAAAATATTACATGTCTTTGTTATTTATCCAATGTCTTTCTCTGATAATAGGGACAATGTTTGTTTCATTACTGTTTTATTCAGCACCTAGCACAGGTCCAGTGCACAGAAGAGTCAATCAGTAAGCATTTATTGAATGAAAGAAATAGAAAATGGGAATCTAGCTTTTAGAACAAACAAGCAATGAGAAATATGGAGAAAGAGTATGGTAAGATACAGTTCTGTAAAAACGGGTTGCCCATTGCTCAAATGTTCAGAAGAATGTGTGTAGGGAGATAGTCATGCGTTCATTCAGCAAATATTATTGGGAGCTTACTAAGGCCCCAGTGTTCTTGTTGTTAATGAAGATGGATATTGAACAAGGGGGTTGGAATTTTAAATAGATGTTCAAGAAAGGTTTTACTGTCTGGGCATGGTGGCTCATGCCTGTATTCCCAGCACTTTGGGAGGCCAAAGCGGGCAGATCAACTAAGGTCAGGAGTTCGAGATCTCTACTAAAAATTAAAATTAAAAAAATTAAAAATAGCTGGGCATGGTGGCATGTGCCTGTAATCCCAGCTACTCAGGAGGCTGAGGCACGATAAACACTTGAACCCAGAAGACAGAGGTTGCAGTGAGCTGAGATCATGCCACTCCACTCCAGCCCAGATGACAGAGTGAGACACTATCTCAAAAAACAAAAAAAGTAAGGCTTTACTGAGAAAGTGGCATTTTTTTCTTAAGTAAAGTTCTATAGGAGGTGAAACAAAAAGCTGAGCTGATATCTGAAAGATGACTGATCCAGGCAGACAAAAAAGCAGGTGCAAAGCACTGAGAAGGGACTGGGCCTGGCATGGGCAAGAACAGCAAGAAGACCAGTGAGGCCCTGGCAGAGTAGCGTGGGGAGAACAGCAGCAGAAGGAATCACAGAGGTCTCAAGGAGCGGTGGCACAGGCACCCCAAACAAATGGGCTCAACTGTGTCTTTTACTCTGAGATAGATGGGCACCCACTGGAGACAGTCAAGAGTCAGTGACATACTCTGACTTGGGTTTGAATCGGCTCACTCTAGCTGCCCTGATAAAATTAAACCAAAGTGGAGAAAGGATGAACCCAATAGTCTAGTAGCTATTACTGCTTAACTCAACCATGAGATAATGGTGACTTGCACCAGAGTGGTAGCAGTGGTGGTGCTGAAATGGGGAACGTGATGGACAGAGCAAGTAGGAAGGAGATCAGGAGTTTGTATTTGGGTGTGTTAATTTGAGATCCTTATTCACATGCAGATGGAGATGTAGGGTAGGCTATACTTGGAGCTCTCTAGAGAGGTCTAGGCTGAGTCATAAACACATTTATGGCATTTATAACCACAGGACTGGATAATATCAACAAGAGAGAAAGCATAAATAGAAAACGTGGAGGAGCCAGCAAGGAAGATACCTAAGAAATAGAAGAAAATCCAGGAGAATGTGATTCCTGGAAGTCAAGCGAAGAAAATCTTTACGGGAGGAGTTTAAATGAAAGATCAACTGAGTCAAATGCTACCCAGTGCACAAAACAAACAAACAAACAAAAAAACAGTGCCAATGTGTCCTCCTTGGCCAGGGGACCTTTAAGAAACCTTATCTTGATCAGTTTTTTTTTTCTCTAAAGATTGGATGAGGAAAATAATTTATATTTTTTCAATAACCAACAAGAAGACCTGAGGGCAGAAAATCTGTCATTTCTGTCTATACTAAACTTATAAATCCTGAAGGTAGCTAGCCCTAGAGATTGTTGCTCTTGAAGAAAACTAAGTACTAGAGGTTATGATTCTAAAGTCCCACAGGATTTTAATGGGCAAGGATTTTAATTTTGCTCCCAATGCCCCAACTTGCAGATAGGTGGCAGAGGATGTTAGATCTGCTATCTTTCATAGCACTATGGCATGTTTGTACTGGAGAAATGTACACCTCTGAGATCTCTTCCATAAACCAAAGACGTATGTTTATCAATAGATACTACTTCAACTATACTTATAAAAATCTTCACTTTTTTCCTGTGCTTATACAAGATTCATCAGCATGTGCTGCTGCAGGATACAAAGCTTCAGGTGGACAATTCCGGAAACAAAAGCCGGAAAGGAAATTAGATACAATATTTTTATATACATATATATGATATCATAATCAATGTATTGTATTATATCATACATTGACATAGTACATATATCATATTGTCCTATGTGATCATGCCCAGATATATTATATATGACATATAACATAATATATCATATTATAATATAATATAATGCATTGTATATTATATATAATATAATATGTATATATGTGATATAATACATTGTATATTATGTGATATGATACATTATATGTCATATTATAATATAGTACAATGTATCACATATCATACTATGATATAATACAGTGTGTTATATTATAATATGACATAATGTATTATGTTATAATATGTTTTATATTATTCATATAGCATATATTTTATGTATTTTTACAGTGTAACTACATAACTATTGGTGACATGCATCCTGTTGTTCTAATAAGATGTTCCATTTAGAAAAATTTGAGTGATAAAATTTTATAAAATAATAACATCCCATTTGAAATTAAAATCCAATTTAATATTCTTTTAAAGGAATCACCATTTCCACTGAGGTTTGTGTTGGCAACCTCAGAGTATTAATTCAGCCAAAAATTAAATATTAATACAAGTGTGGGATAGATGATTTTCTTCCTTTCTTGGATTTAGAACTTCTGTTCTGTTTTTTATCCGGAGTACATGAGGCAAATGTAGATGGACCAAATAAAATTAGGCTTATTAGCATGTCATAATTAATACCAAATGACAAAGAATAATTTTTGTGGGCTAGCTTGAAATGAGCTTTTTTGGACCCATGTTAATTATCTGTAGTTTCAATTTTAATATTAACCACTAATTCCTGCAGCTGACTTCAATGAGTTTCATTTGTGTTTTAAATAATTAGTGCTTAATAATGTATTACGCATTACATAGATATTCATAGAGGACTGAAGTTTCAATTACCTGTCACTTTGCATTACAGGCTCCCAGTAATTAGCTTCTGCCATGTAACCCATAATGGAACAGACCCAAGTTAATAGAAAGTGACAGGAAAACTATATAGCTAATTTGGCATGAGTAGATTCCAAAATTAACCAATTCTGACCCTCTTAATCTATTTCTCTACAGGAATTAAATAATTGTCTGGCTAACCAACCTTTCTGAGTCTCCCTCACCTGTAATAAAAGAGATAATGGAGACAGTATCTACCTCATAGGGATTATTCAGGTGAAATAATCTGAAATAATATTCATCAGATAATAGATGAAATAATTCATAGGAAACCAGATGAAAATGTATAGTTCAGGTGTTAGAATTTCATCAGTGATCTGCTTTAAAACATCTTTAATCCAGTCAAGAATTATTTTGAAAAGCAGAGACAATTAATATATAGTTGATCTAGAATGAAATCTCAAGTCCTCATGTGATCTACAAGGCTTTATAGCAATGGTTTGATTAGAATTACCCAGGGGCCTTTAAAACATATTCTGCAAGAGGCAGGGATGGAAGGTCAAGGGTAGCGTGGAGGGGTGGAGGTGCCAAGTATGAGTATATGTTATGACGTTGCCAAGTTCTGCCAGGTTTGAGAACTATTGCTCTACGTAATCATGCCCAGAGCTACATCACCTGTGAACATATTAGAAATGCAAATTACCAGGCTCTACCATAGACCTACGGAATCCAACATTCTGAGAGCCAAGCACAATAATCTGTGTTTTAATAAGCACCCTATGAGATTTTCATGCCCTTGAAAGTGAGAGAACCAGTGTTCCAAGACCTTGTTATTCAAAGTGTGTTTTACCTACCGGCAACATCAGAATCACCTGGGAGCTCGTTAGACATGCAGAGCCTCAGACCCCATCGCAGACCTCCTGAACAGAAACCTGCATTTTAACAAGATGCTCAGGTGACTAGTAAGTACATTAATGTTTGAGAAGCATTTCTCTAAGGCAGTGGACCTCCACCTTGGCTGCAAATTGGAAGCACTTAGGGAGCTGTAAGAAACGGAGATGCCTGTTGAGCCCGAGCAGGTAGCTCCAGGTTCTTATCATTTCAACACAGAGAGCTCTGCTTCTATGTGTACTATGTATCTGTGTTCAGAATAAGCTTTCGTTGTGAGTAGAAAGGGCTCTACTACTACTAAGCAAAAATGTCTGAAACACCTTTAGCCTCATCTACCCTCTCTATTCGCTAGAACAACCTCGATGCAATCATAATGGTTTAAATAACTAATCATTTGACTCTTGCTTCCAGCTATGCAGAGGGCCTATCACCATCCCCAGCTCCCATAGCACCCTCCAGTTCTGTCTAGACATTCCCACTGATGCCCTGCCGTGTTCCCTGAAGCCCTTATATGCCAGAGCCACTCAATTTCCCTTGCCCCTTGGCCTATGACTGTGGATCACATTCTGCCCCTCATGTTGTGAAGCACAGCACTGCATAAGTCTTGGTTTCAATCTAATAAAAATAGTTCCTTCGTCTTCTGCCTTAAGTGGTGAACATACATAGGATAGATCTCTGTCCTCTCACTTTTCCACCAAAAAAACAAAAAGGAAAAATCTTTTCCTTTAGTTTTCAGTGAAACCAAACCCCACCATAAAAATGTGTTCATAAAAAATGATTCCTAAGAATGACCTCTTCACAGTTTGTCAGACAGCACCAAATCCTAACCACCATCTTAGGTCTAACTGGGAGCCAGCTACATTATCTGAGAAAACTAAATCTCAGCGACTGAGTGTCAAAAGCCCTGAGTTAGTGGATGGACATGCTGGGGCCTGATCCTATATTTTCTTTTTTCTTTTTATTTTTGAGACAGAGTCTCGCTCTGTTGCCCAGGCTGGAGTGCAATGGTGCCATCTCAGCTCACTGCAACCCCGGCCTCCCGAGTTCAAGCAATTCTCCTGCCTCAGCCTCCTGAGTAGCTGGGATTGCAGGCGCCGGCCACCACGCCCAGCTAATTTTTGTGTTTTCAGTAGAGACAGGGTTTTACCACATTGGTCATGCTGATGTCCAACTCCTGACCTCAAGTGATCCACCCGCCTCGGCCTTCCAAAGTGCTGGGATTACAGCATCAGCCACCGCACCCAGCCTGATCCTGCATTGCCTGATCCTGCATTTCCTGATCTCAGGCCTGTCTGCTTTCTACCACAACTGCTCTGCCTTTGCGGCCTATGGTCTGACAATCCTGCCTCGCCCCAATCACCCTCCACAAATCAACTCGAGATATTTCAGTGATGTTCAGGATATGCAAGGGGGCTTTCCTGTCTATTTCAAGTGTAAGTAACCAGTTCCCAACTGCTAAACAAGGAACTGAGAAACACAAGAAGAGAAAGTTCAGCTAAAACATTGCTTGGCATTGTGTCAGTACATTTTAAATCAACTTACAGGGTGGCATAGGACATGACATTGAATGAAATAGGTAAGGCAATATTTTCAAATAGAGTCCCTATTTGGCACAGAATTATTACCAGCTTGTTATTACAACTACCTGTTGCTTGAATGCAAATTTGCCTTCTTGCCCCCAAACATTTATTTCCAACCTGAACTCACAGGCTATTTCTAGATTCCAGCAAAGCTTGCTTCACTTTGTAATGTCTTTAATCCTGAGACAGATAACGTATATTTTCAGTGTGCCAGTATAAGTGTTGGATGTTGTCAGATCATTTATGGAGGGTTAAATGTTTCATGTTTCAGGAGCAATTACTAAAATCCAGAAGAGTCTTGTCCTATTGTAATAACAATGTAATAAAGTCTGAAATAAATCTCAGAAATAAAATAATACGTGAAATGTAGTTGTGTTCAGACAATATTGTGAATGAATGAAAAAATAAATGAACAAAGGAATGAAATCATGCTCTTACATTTATAGCCTAATTTGAAGTAGATTCCTAAGGGTTATAAAAACTTAGAGCACATTGTCATTTTTTTCTGTCACATTTTCTTTGAAAGCAAAAGTTGGATTGTTTTATTTAATCTCCATTGACTTCAGAAATTCACAGATTTCTATTCATTTATTATTATTTACGGAAATCATCTTGTGGCTTAATCTTTTTCTTTTTATTATTGCATTTTAGGTTTTGGGGACATGTGAAGAACATGCAAGATTGTTGCATAGGTACACATATGGCAGTGTGATTTGCTGCCTTCCTCCCCTTTACCTATATCTGGCATTTCTCCCCATGCTATCTCTCCCCAACTCCCCACCCCCGCTGTCTCTCCCCTATTTCCCCCTGACAGACCCCAGTGTGTGATGCTCCCCTCCCTGTGTCCATGTGTTCTCATTGCTCAGTACCCACCTATGAGTGAGAACATGTGGTGTTTGATTTTCTGTCCTTGCGTCAGTTTGCTGAGAATGATGGTTTCCAGGTTCATCCATGTTCCTACAAAGGACACGAACTCATCATTTTTGATGGCTGCATAGTATTCCATGGTGTATATGTGCCAATTTTCCCTGTCCAGTCTGTCATTGATGAGCATTTGGGCTGGATCCTGGTCTTCGCTATTGTAAACACTGCTGCAGTGAACATTTGTGTGCATGTGTCCTTATAGTAGAACGATTTATAATCCTTTGGATATATACTCAGTAATGGGAATGCTGGATCAAATTGAATTTCTATTTCTAGGTCCTTGAGGAATCGCCACATTGTCTTCTACAATGGTTGAACAAATTTACACTCCCACCAACAGTGTAAAAGTGTTCCTATTTCTCCACATCCTCTCCAGCATCTGTTGTCTCTAGATTTTTTAATGATCGCCATTCTAACTGGTGTGAGATGGTATCTCAATGTAGTTTTGATTTGCATTTCTC
>CAUYQU010054161.1:0-22135 GCA_963574635.1 Cheracebus regulus
TACAAATTGTTAATGAAAATAAGCTTTATTACATCAAGTAATAAATACATACAAAGATGCAAACAGTTTTAGTCATTTTCTTCCAGATGTTTTGATCAACTTACAATAAACGAGGAACTGAGATCTACTTACAGTCTTAGTATGAAAATGTCCAGGGGTCCTTGTTGGGTTTGGTGGGTTGCTCGCTCTTCTGTATTTAGAACTTGTGCATTTTTAAAAACTGACTTTGCAGCACTAGTAGTCATACAAATGCTTAAGCAAAAAAGAAGTTACATTCAGCAGAATCTACACTGTATGGCAAATGGGAACCAGCTACTAAGTAAAGCGTGCTGTCAATATGCATTAAAAACAAAATCCCTAGAGTGGTATTAGCTTATGAAAAGGAACAAAGAACACTGTGAGTAACAAATGTATTCAAAAGAGAAGATTAAAGGGAGACAATGGTGTCTTGGAGGCTAACTAGTTTGCTGTAAGATAACTTTACCAGCATCTTTTAAATCAATGCTTAAAAACAAAAAACAGGCCAAAAAAACCTAGGCAGTTCCTAACTACTTAAATTGCAAATCCTAAGTAACTGCAAAATCTTTTCTCAATCTTTGAGACTGTAGGTTCAGAGCCAAGTGAACCATGGGAGGAAAAACCGAACTGTAACCATTTGGAAAACGAGGGTTTCATCTGAAGAGGGGAGATGAACTGTAACTTCTCATTCTGTAAAAAGATGGAAATCCTTCAAAACCAACAAGGAAGCTAGGATCTGGCATTCCGTTCCGTTTCTGCCAAACACTCCCGAACCAGTCCTCTAGTGTGAATGATGCCACGCTTCAGCCTCTCTGTGGCGCTCTTGCTGCCCGCGTACGTGGGTCTGATCTCCTTCCCCAGCTCTTCAATGATGGCCAGCAGCTCCGCATATTTGCTTTGGGGCACCTGGCTGTTCCCAGTTCCCTGGGTGTAGCCTAGGGGCGGTGGTCCGAGGTCACTGAGCAGCTGGCGGTACTGTGAAGACGTCGCCATGCTGGTGGAAGGCGAGTGGACACTCCCAGCGGCGGGCATGTGCGCGGCCAAGTTCGCTTTGTAAGACATCATCCCGGGCGCGGCACAGGGGCGGGAGCAAACTTTCCGCGGAGTCGGCGGGGCGACCCTGAACTTCTTTTCTTTTAAGTCACCCGTTTAGTGGTATTTTGTTAGGCAGCCCTAGGAAACAAATACAGATGGAGCAGTAGAATGTATTATGTTTCTAATAACTCACTTACCTGCTTTCTGTAAAATGAATCCTATCTTACCCCCTATTGCCATTTGACTTTTAATACCTATGGGAATGAATATACCACGTTGCTCCACTGAAGTTGAGCCTGACTGCATGATTTGCCCTGGCTAATAGAATGGGAGTGGAAGTGATGTATGCCATGTACTAGTAGAAGTTATAAGAACCATTGGGTGTTTCTGTCATGTCTCTTTCCTTCTGCCTGGAGAATGGAAGTTTCCAGGTAGGGATCCGTTTTTTAGCAGATATATAGCAGAGATACAACCAGCCCACATGCCACATTAGCATCATTGAAATTATTATTGAGAGATTTGTAGTGGCTTCTTACTGCAATGAAACCTAGGATCTCAAATCAATTCAGATATAAAACGTTTCTCTCAATCAAGGCTAGCATTCTTGTTAGCAAATTGACATCGTAACTATTAAAATAATTCTATCTATGAAGGATACCCCAGACATTGGCATTTAAAGTCTCTTTTCACAATGCCCTGCTACTCAACTGCAAATTCCCACTGTTTCTTTATTGCAAAAAATTTCAATAATACTAACCTAGCTTACAGTTCTATTAACCCTATTCATTTTATCTGTTACTAGTATAATGTTCTGACTCTATTTCTTACACAATAGGGCCAAGACAGTGTTACTTCCTGCTGTGTATCAGGGATGGTATGCACAGAAGTAACAGCTGAAAGTTATCTGAGGACCACAGGATAGCTATGTGATTTCACAGGAGTATGATGGTGGCCACACTTCCTAACTTCTTTTTTTTTT
Organism: Cheracebus regulus; assembly: GCA_963574635.1. Taxonomy (NCBI): domain Eukaryota; kingdom Metazoa; phylum Chordata; class Mammalia; order Primates; family Pitheciidae; genus Cheracebus; species Cheracebus regulus. The sequence continues at coordinate 2,033 of CAUYQU010054161.1, forward strand.
TTTTTTGAGACTGAGTCTTACTCTGTCACCCAGGCTGAAGTACAGTGGCACAATCTCAGCTTACTGCAACCAGCACCTCCCAGGGGTTCATGTGATTCTCCTGCCTCAGCCTTCTGAGTCTCTGGGACTCCAGGCACCCACCTGGAGTGGGTGGCTAATTTATGTATTTTTAGTAGAAATGGGGTTTCACCACTTTCTACTAAAAACCCCATTTAGTAGAAATGGGGTTTCACCACTTTGATCAGGCTGATCTTGAACTCCTGACTTTGTAATCCACCTGCCTTCGCCTCCCAAATGTATGGGATTACAGGCATGAGTCACTGTGCTTGTGGTGGCAAGAACCTACATTCTTAAATTTGTAACAGAAAATACTGCTTTATATTTGAGAAGAAGCATTAGGACCATGGAATGGATACAAGTAAATTTTTAATATTATATTTTAAGCCCTTTCCTAATGAACTAAGCCCGTAAGTAGTTTGGAAATAAATTCTAAGCACTCATGAGAAGATGGGTCATAGGATAATGTTTATAACTTCTATTCACTCAGCAAATATTTATTTAAAAAGCTTATGGGCCAGCCATTCTTCTAGGTACTAAACATACAGCTGTAAACAAAGCAAACAAAACCCCCTTCTCAGGAAACTCACATTCTTGAATGGTAAGTTATTTGCATGTGTATTTTGTCATGAGCTCTTAAGTACAGATTGTAGTTGTTGTTCATTGGTACTGCTATTTTTTTAAAAGTATGTATAGACTAACATTTCTAATGTAATTGTAAGGATCTCATATTGCCTAATTTTCCAGTAGTATAATAACTGTAATTGCTATCAATACTAATTCAGAATTACATTAGCAGCACTGATTTTACAGTCCCCAATTGGACATAATCAACAACAACAAAACAGTGTTTACTAAACTTTCATTAGTCTGAAGACAGGTGATATGTGACCATTTATATAATGACAGACTTTACTTACAATTTGAAAGAAATGTCACTCTCTTAAGTCAAATGCTACAATAGTGAAATTAAAACAAGACGTTTATCTTTGAATGTGTCTTCCCTATCACTACTAATTCACTGAGTCATTAGCTCCAACACTGTGAATAGGTACTCATCACCCCTTTAAATTTAGTTGGTACACCAGATAACATGGAAGATCACACTTTACACTGCAGTGAATAGTAGACAATGGCTCTTAAAAAGTGAGCAGTTGCTTACTCTATGATGGCTATGCAGGGAAAATATATGTATGTACACACACATACATACACACACGTACATTCCAGCATTTCTTCCATTAGGCAAGAATTATTAATGGATAATACAATAACTAAGTCATAGATTTTGGGGAAAAACCTATTCACATCTCATCAAAGTTCTACCCCGCATGTTAGCTCTATCCACAGTGTTATTGAGGTAAAATTGATAAGTGAAAATATAAAATTTAATGTGTAGAAACTGGTAGATGACTAATGTCACAAAACACCTCTGTAGTTTTTTTGCCAAAAACATTTTACCTGCATGTAACCACGAGAGGAAATTAGATAAATGCATTTGAAAAACACTATGCAAAAATAAGGCTGGCCTATTAAAATAATTTTAATTTCTAAGGAGAAAATGTTTGTAAACAGCTATATAGCAATGATAATGAAAATAAAAAATTAACTATAATGTAATTATAGTATCATTGATTTGTACCTGGTTTGAAAAATGTAACAGCCAATTAGCACATTATTGGAACATTCAGGGACATCATGAAACCTAATAGGGTCTTATGATTGCAGTGCAGAAATGGAGAAAGATGAAAATACTATTGCCACCTTCCTGCAAGGAAAAAAGTGTGAGACAAACTAAAGATTAATGAAATTTTGTTTATTTTATTTATTTATTTATTTATTTATTTATTGAGATAGTCTCACTCTGTCACCCAGGTTGGAGTGCAGTGGCACGATCTTGGCTCACTGTGACCTCCACCTTCCAGGTTCAAGTGATTCTTCTGCCTCAGCCTCCCAAGTAGCTGGGACTACAGGCACATACCAACGTGCCCAGCTAATTTTCTTCTAAATTTTGTATTTTTAGTAGAGATAGGGTTTCACCATACTGGCCTGACCTCATGATCTGCCTGCCTTGACCTCCCAGTGCTGGGATTACAGGCATGAGCCACCATGCCTAGCCCATTTGTTTTCTAAACCATTAGAGAATAGAGGTAACATGGATAGAGACAAGAACAGCGCTGAGAAAAACAGGACTCATGCATACATTTATCTGGGGCAGATTCTACCAAAGGCCATAAAAGCAGGCAGAAGATAAACTAAATGGTTTTAATTTACTTCTAAAAACCAAAACTGGGCTAGAGTGAGTGTGCAAAGACACTTAGGGTCACAGATATAGAAGAATCCTCACCCAAAGGGCAGGCCTTTCCAATAGAAATGTCAAGAGACTCTCACAGGGAAAACAAGGATGAATCAAGAGAAATTTTCCCTTCTCGTGGTACTGGCTGGGAGAGAAAAATAGTAGCAAAGACATAAAATCAACTTAAATATTTATCAATGATACACTAGATGAAGAAAGCCTGGTACATATTATACAGCATGGAATACTATGCAGCCATGAAAATGAACAAAACTATGTCCTTCACAAGGACATGGAAGGCGTTGAAAGCCATTATCCTCAGCAAACTGTGGGACACAGAAAACCAAACATCACATGTTCTCACTTATAAGTGGAAGCTGAGTGATGAAAACACATGAACACATGGCCAGGGTTGGAGGCAACACACACTGGGGTCTGTCAAGGGTAGGGGGGTGGAAGGAGGAGGAGGGAGAGCATCAGGAAAAATAGTTAATAACTGCTGGGCTTAACACCTAGGTGATGGGATGATCTGTGCAGCAAACCACCATGGCACATGTTTACCTATGTAACAAACCTGCATGTCCTGCACAGGTACACCTGAACTTAAACGTTGAAAAAAAACAAATAAATTTTAAAACATCTTTTGATTCCTAGAAGTTTTGCTCACCATGCATTTTCTGAAAGCACTATATTAAAAGTGAAAGTGATTTCACACCAGATCTCTCAGTCTCTGCCTCTCAGTACACAAAAAAGCACCCTTTGCAGTGAATCTGAAAGTATTTTGTTGAATTTTCTTAATGTTTCTCCCACTGAAACACGAAATTTAAAATAATTTATACCAACTATGTTTAAAAAATATTAATAGTGACAAGTACTAGTTATGTATCGGGTTAAAATAATTTAATGTAATTTATTTGTATGTTATTTTTCATTTTGCAAGTTTTTTACAAGTAGCAAAAATATATGTGCACAGTTATATTGGGAGAATAAAAGTAGACAGGTATCTGTATAATATCAATAGGGGTTTGAATGAACAATAACAAAACTTTTCAATATAAGTAATGTCCAGAACCTGTTAAGGCACTCAGGAGGGGGTCCCCAGGTGGAGAGAGTGGTTCTCATTCCAGTTCTATTCCTTTGAAAGCTTTCTGGATAACCACTGCTACCATCAAAGTGACCACAAATGGGGCTTTTCCACATTAATATGCTTGTTGAACCCTGCTTCAATTATTCTAAAACATAGGGAAGAGATGAGACTGGACCTTTCGTTAAAGGCTTTATTAAAAGCTCAATGAAATCTATGGAGAAAGAAAAGCAAACAGTAACCAGGAGCCTGGTAGCCTGGTTGACGCAGCTGACTTTTCTCACCTTCCAGTTGGTGCTTCTCCTCAAGGACCTCCGTTGTCTTCGCCTGCTTGCCCCACCACCTGGAACTGATCCTTTGTATCTGCCCACACTGTCCAGAACCAGGAAGAGGAGGAGATGGGAGTGGGCTAAAGTTTTCATTACCAGCTGTGCTGTGTTTCCCTTCCGAAAAGGGATCCCTCTCACACTAACAGGCAGGCTGATGAGTTCGCCTAGTTGGTGCATCAGTATCACCTGAAAAGCTTCTGAGGCCACAGACTGCTGGGGCTTACCCATGGTATTCTTGATTCAGTAGGTCTGAGGTGGGGCCAGAGAGTTGGAGTTTTAAGCAACTTGTAAGAGGCTGCCGCTGGTTCTTGGACCATACTTTGAGAATCTCTGATTTAGACCCACGTTCATAAAAGGTAATAGGTTTAGATTGGACAAGGATGGACAATTTTTAAAAATCTAATTCAAAAAGCATAAAAATAGAAGTCCAGGATATAAACTTGCTATTGTAGCTTCTTGTTGTTTGTGATTGGTGAAAAGAGTGCTAGGAAATGCATCCTCTTTTGCGCATACAATCACAGCACCATGGGAAGGCTACTGTGCAGCACGCTTGGTTTTCATGGCCTAGGAGCTTAAGGAACAAGATATAGACCCAATGTCCTGGGTCCCAGGCAGCTCTAGTTTGACGGTTCCCTTCCTCACCACAAACTTACAACCAGTAGGTGATCAGGAAATGGGCCCTTACTACAGGGGTTCACAATGTGTGGCTGTGAATACTTTCAGGGTGCATGAAATCAAAACTGTTCTTATAATAACATGTAGACATTAATTGCCCTTTGAAATTTTATTATCCCATGACTATGTTCAAAATTTTCGAGGGGCTACATGACATATAGTATGGAAAAAGAGTGAACAGAGAAGCAGATGTGAAAATCCAGATGTGAGAATGTCTGCTTCTATTAAGCCAGTTATTAATGGGATTTGTAAACATGTAATCAAAGCTGTCTTATATTTATTTTAAGGTTTTGGAAAGTATACTTATTTTTCATGAAAATATTACTTTACCAATCAGGGTTTTATCATTGTTAAATTATTAATAAATATATATTTAATTATTTTCAGTTTTAATTTCTAATATGGCATATCTTGACATTAAAAAACCCACATCAACAAAAGCTTGTGGAGATCCTCAATTATTTTATCAGCTTAATTGAGGTATAATTTACATACCATAAAATTTACTTACTGTGCAAAGTTTAATGACTTTAATGAATCACTAATAAATTCATTTTATGCACAATCACCATACCCACTTTTAGAACACTTTCATTCTTCCAAAAATATCTTTCCTCCCCTTTCACAGTCAATCTCTACTCACATCACTGTCTTCAAACAACCACTGCTCTGTGTTTTGTCTGGAGGATTTTCGTTTTTGTGGTTGTTATTTTTGTTGCTGCTTTCTAAAGAAGGGACTAGCTATGTTTGCCCATGCTGGAGTGCAGTGGCACTATCACACCTCAGTGTAGCCTTGACCTCCTGGGCTCAAGCAATCTTCCCTCCTCATCTTTCTGCATAGCTTTCACTACAGACAAACAACACTACACCCAGCCAGGTTTTAGTATCTTGTAGAGACAGAGTCTCACTCTGTTTCCCTAGCTGGCCTCACACTCCTGGGCTTAAGTGATCGTCCTGCCTTGGCCTCCTGAATTCCTGGGATTACAGGTGTGAGGCACCCCACTTGACAGGTCTATAAGGTTTTGACTTATAATGAATATTACATAGGTAATCATTCAATATATAATCTTTTGGGTTGTTTAATATGTTTTTGAGATTCATCATGATTTTTTGTGTATATGTGATTTGTTCTTTATTTTATTAATTTTTATTATAATTTCAACTTTTATTTCAGATTCAGGGAGTAAATGGACAGCTTCTTTACATAAGTACATTGCATGATGCTGAGGTTTGGGTATGAATGATTTCATCACACAGACAGCAAGCGTAGTTTCCAATAGACAGTTTTTCAAGCCTGCCTTCCTTGCTCTCCCCTAAGTAGTCCCCAGTATTTATTATTTCCATATTTATGTCTATGTGTACCAATGCTTATATCCCACTTGTAAGTAAAAACATGTGGTGTTTGGTTTCCTGTTTCTGTGTTAATTTGCTTAGGATAATGGCCTCCCGCTGCATTCATGTCACTACAAAGGACAGAATTTGGCTCTTTCTGTGGCCGCATAATATTCTGTGCTGTATGTGTGCCAATTTTCTTTATCCAATTCATCTTTGATGGACAAATAGGTGGATTATCTGTGTTTGCCATTGTGAATAGTACTGTAATAAACATACAAATGCATGTGTCTTTCTGATAGAATGATTTTCTTTTGGGTATATACTCAGTAATGGGATAGCTGGGTCAAATGGTAGCTGTGTTTTAAGTTATCTAAGAAATCTCCAAACTGCTTTTCATAGTTACTGAACTACCTTACATTCCCATCAAAAGTGTGAAAGTGTTCCCTTTTCTCCACAGCCTCACCAGCATCTGTTACTATGTAATGTTTTAATGATAGTCATTCTAACTGATGTGAGACACTATCTCATTTTGGTTTTGGCTTGCATTTCTCTGATGATTACTGATTATAAGCATTTTTCCATATTTTTATTGGCCATTTGTATGTCTTCTTTTGAGAAGTATCTGTTAATATCCCTTGCTCATTTTTCTTTTTGTTTTTTCCTTGCAAAAAGTGCAGGTTTGTTACATAGGTATACACGTGTCATGGTGGTTTGCTGCACCCGTCAACCCATCATCTACATTATGTATTTCTCCTAATGCTGTCTCTCCCCTTTCTCCCACTCCCTGACAGGTCCCGGTGTGTGAAGTTCACCTCCCTGTCACCCTTTGTTCTCATTGTTCAAGTCTCACTTATGAATGATAACATGCAGTGTTTGATTTTCTGTTCCTCTGTTAGTTTGCTGAGAATGATGGTTTTCAGCTTCATCCATGTCCCTGCAAAGGACATGAACTCATCCTTTATTATGACTGCATAGTATTCCATGGTGTATATGTGTCACATTCTCTGTATCCAGTCTATCATAGATGGGCATTTGTGTTGCTTCCAAGTCTTCGCTATTGAGAGCAGTGCTACAATAAACATACGTGTGCATGTGTCTTTATAGCAGAATAATTTATAATCCTTTGTGTATATACACAGTAATGGGATTGCTGGGTCAAATGGTATTTCTGGTTCTAGACCCTTGAGGAATTGCCACACTGTCTTCCACAATGATTAAAATTTATGCTCCCACCAACAGTGTAAAAGTGTTCCTATTTCTCCAAATCCTCTCCAGCATCTGTTGTTTCCTGACTTTTTAATGATCACCATTCTAACTGGCATGAGATGGTATCTCATTGTAGCTTTGATTTGCATTTCTCTAATGACCAGGGATGTTGAGATTTTTTCATATGTTTAATGGCCACATAAATGTCTTCTTTTGAGAAGTGTCTGTTCATATTCTTTGCCCACCTTTTGATGGGTTGTTTTTTTCTTGTACATTTAAATGCTTTGTAGATTCTGGATATTAGCCCTTTGTCAGATGGATACATTGCAAAAATTTTCTCCTATTCTATAGATTGCCTGTTCACTCCAATAATAGTTTCTTTTGCTCTGTAGAAACTCTTTAATTAGATCCCATTTGTCCATGTTGGCTTTTGTTGCTATTGCTTTTGGTTTTTTAGTCATGAAGTCTTTGCTCATGCCTATGTCCTGAATGGTATTGCCTAGATTTTCTTCTAGGGTTTTTATGGTTTTATGTCTTATGTTTAAGTCTTTAATCCATCTTCAGTTAATTTTTGTATCAAGTGTAATGAAGGGATCCAGTTTCAGTTTCTTCATATGGTTAGCCAGTTTTCCCAACACCATTTATTAAATAAGGAATCCTTTCCTCGTTGCTTGTTTTTGTAAGGTTGGTCAAAGATCAGATGGTTATAGATGTGTGTTGTTATTTCTGAGGCCTCTTCTGTTTCATTGATCTATATTTCTGTTTTGGTATAAGTACCATGCTGTTTTTGTTACCATAGACTTATAGTATAGTTTGAAGTCAGAGAGTGTGTTGCCTCCAGCTTTGTTCTTTTTTCTTAGGATTGTCTTGGTTATACAGGGTCTTTTTTTGTTCCATATGAAATTTAAAGTATTTTTTTCTTATTCTGTAAGAAAAGTCAGTTGTAGTTTGATGGGAATAGCATTGAATCTATACATTATTTTGGTCAGTATGGCCATTTTCACAACTTTGATTCTTCCTGTCCATGAGCATGGAATGTTTTTCCATCTGTTTGTGTCCTCCCTTATTCCCTTGAGCAGTGGTTTATATTTCTCCTTGAAGAGGTCCTTCACATCCCTTGCAAGTTGTATTCCTAGGTATTTTATTCTCTTTATAGCAATTGTGAATGAAAGTTCACTCATAATTTGGCTCTCTGGTTATCTGTTATTGGTGTATAGGAATGCTTGTGATTTCTGCACATTGATTTTATATTCTGAGACTTTGCTGAAGTTGGTTATCAGCTTAAGGAGATCTGGGGCTAAGATGAGGAGATATTCTAAATACACAATCATGTCATCTGCAAAGAGAGACAGTTTGACTTCTTTACTTCCTATTTGAATACGCTTTATTTCTTTCTCTTGCCTAATTGCCCTGGCCAGAACTTCTAATACTATGTTAAAGAGGAGTGGTAAGAGAGGGAATCCTTGTCTTATGCCAGTTTTCAAAGGAAATGCTTCTGACTTTTTCTCATTTAGTATGATATTGGCTATGGGTTTGTCATAAATAGCTCTTATTATATATATTCTACTGCTGGCTTCACAAGTATAAGAAGATATCTGTGAAAAAGTTTTTGCTGAAAGCTTAACAGTCAAAAGGACAAGCTGTGTGGAAAGAGTACTGGTCAATAAGTGAAATCATTTTCTGATATCCACCTTTCTCTGGCTATTGACCGCTCCCAAGTCAGCTACTTTGATAATTTCTTCCATCTTTTAATATCTAGTTTACAAATAATTTATAAATTGTGTTGCAACAAAAAAGGCAGAATGGTAGAAAATATTTTTAAATGAATAACTCATTTTCCAACTCTATCAAAATTTAATAATTAAGTATTTAAATTTTGTATTTAAATAATATTTAAATTTGATAAGATTATTAGATACTTTAGTATAAAGGTGTTTGAACTCCTTGTATATTTTGGTTATTAATGCATTGTCAAGTGGGTGGTTCACAACTATTTTCTCCCATTCTGTGGGTTGTCTATTTTGTTGATTGTATCCTTTGTTGCTTTTTAACTTGATGTAATCCCATTTGTCATGTCTTCTTTCATTGTCTATACTTGTAAGGCATTACTCAAAAAATCTTTTCTCAGAAAAAATGTCCTGGAGATTTCCCCCAATGTTTTCTTGTAGAAGTTTCATAGTCTGAGGTACTAGATTTAAGCTTTTTACTCACTTTGATTTTATTTTTATATATGATGAGAAATAGGGGAAGAGTTTTATTCTTTTGCATATGGACATCTAGTTTTCTCAGCACATTTATTGATGAGACTGTCTTTCCCCAATGTATGTTCTTGGAATCTTTGTTAAAAATGATTTCACTGTAGGTGTGTGGATTTGTTTCTGGGTTCTCTATTCTGTCCCATTAGTCTATGTCTATGTTTTTATGTCAGAAAACTTCTGGAGCACCTCCCACTGCAGTCCTTTTGTTTGTTTTTCATTGGTTCATCCATTGACCTTTGTCTAATAAGATTTTCCATCAGATTTGAGCATAAAATGGGGAAACTAGGTATATGTCTAAAATTTGAGCTGCAATTTGCATGGGGAAGACAACTGTATTTGGGTTTGTCTCCTGAAGGGAATCAGAAACTTTGGCCTTATTAAAATTATGTTTTGATTACCTCAGACAACATTATACTAATCAAAGCACTAAGAGTAAATTTCATATGTAAACTAAACATGACAGAAGTGTCATCTGTGGTGGTAAATAGTACATAAAATATTATTTCATTTGTTAAAACTAGAAGTGTTTGCATGAAATAATGTTTATGATTTCAGAAGTTTAATGCCTCTTTGGGACAATCTGGACTTTTCATATATGTTCAAATCCATAATACACATTAGAACAGCTTCAGTTTGTTCCACAGGGAATCCCTGGAACTCTTATGAGAATTTCAGATTTCCACTCAATAGTCTTTTGGCAAAAGCACAAAGTCGTACAACTGAATGACCCTTTTGTTCAATCCAAATTTATGTAAACAACTTTCTTGAGCTAGGGGAAAGAAGCCTCCAAAAAGAATGAAGATGCAATGAATTGCTACCTGTGTTATTGGCATTCCTGTGCAATTATGTTTTTTATGTTTTACATGGCCTAATGGTTTTAAAGGATCTCCTAAGTTTCTTTCAAAATATGGGTAAGAAAGAAAAAATATCTTTAATTTTCATTATGCTTTGTAGAAATGTTGAAAATGCTATTTAACTTACCATAATTTTAGATTAGGTATACAAGTGTCAAAACAGGCAGGTTGAAATTAGATAACTTTCTTTCTCTTTTTTGAGATGGAGTCTTGCTCTGTTGCTCAGGCTGGAGTGCAGTGGCACTATCTTGGCTCACTGCAACCTCTACCTCCTGGGTTCAAGCGATTCTCCTGCCTCAGCCTCCTAAGTAGCTGTGACTACAGGAGCACACTACCATGTCCGGCTAATTTTTCTATTTTTAGTAAAGGCAGGTTTTCACCATGTTGGCCAGGATGGTCTTGATCTCCTGACCTTGTGATCTGCCCACCTTGGCCTCCCAAAGTGCTGGGATTACAGGCATCAGCCACCATGACCAGCTGAAAATTAGATAACTATTACTGTATATTTTAGGTTCATGACTATAATATGGATATGATAAATAGTTACAAGACAAAATTGTTCCTTTGATGATACTTTACTATTTTATTAACCTTATTATGACTTTGTGTGACAACTTGTAGTGAACTAGGCCATTAAACAATTGAAACTGGTTTGATCATAATGATTCTAATAATTATTTCAGACTATTCAGATAGAAATACTCATTCTTTCTAATTAATCACTTTCTTAGACTAAAACTCTTAAGGTCAGTCACTTAAAAATTAACTCTTGTATTCTTATACCCAATTCTGGGTATAATTTGACAGCTCACACTGTCACATGAAGGATGCATTCAATGGATGCATGGTATTTCTGTCATGGGTGAATTTAAAATTAAAATCCACTTTTGATCCTGTCTTTTTTTCCTTCTTTTATCCGTATTCCAAATGTAGGATCGGTGTGTTTCATTGCCATCCTAGATCATTGTTACTTCACTTTAGAGGCAAGAAGAATGAGAAAATGAGTTTCTAGTTCTTTGGCTCCTAGAGCAGTAGGTAACCTCTGACAGCCTCCAAGATGGGAGTGGCAAAAAAGAGAATTAGATCTTGGCCATCTTATAAAGAATGTATATCCACTTTGTACATCATTTCTAATGATGCTTTCAGATACTACAATGATTCCAAGTAATTATTTCTACTAAGCTCAAATAGGCCCATATTACTGATTGAATCTCACCTAGTTTGTCAGATATGATGCTAATTCCAAAAACTTGTCAGTAATCCAAGTTCTCATCCTCAATGTTTAATGTCCATCTACCTGGTCAGCAAGTGACTTCTCTCTCCTTCACTGACCATGTATTTCATACTAAATATGTCACAGAAACTAGAGACTCTACATACTGAATTCTTCTGAATCTATTCATTTGCCTTACCACTTCTTCCAGTGTCATATGAAACAGGGACTAGACATTTCACATGGATTTCAGTTACCTTAAGGGTATTTTCAAAATACGGATTCCTAGATCTCCTTCTTGAAAAAATCAATTTCTACACTAAAACCTCACAATCTGCATTTTTTATGAAAAAATCTTCTAGATAATTCTTATATATAATCCAATTTGGGATCCTCTTGACTTTAGTATTGAGTTTCTAATTAGGATCCTTGAATCAATTTCTTCTTCCTGCAGCATACTTTTTACACTATCAAGAACTAAATTTAATAAATATATTGTGATGCCATTTCCCATCTTAAAATATTTGATGCATGTTTATAGTGTGAAGACTAAAGTTTGAGATTCTTCACATTGCATTCATTCCATTGATTTTAACCCAGGCCTTTCAAATATCTTTATTCCCTGACCCTACATCCGTGTCCCAGACAGAAGATTTTACTATTACATTCATTAGAGTCCACAAAAATGCAGTACATTTAAATAATGCATCTTTTAAAATATCAATCTGTTAGTTCCTACACAATTTCCAAACCAAAATGTATTAATTTTTCCATGTATTTGAATACTCACATATAGGATTCATCAATTATAATACTGATCAAAAAAAAAATAAAGAGGGCTCTGATAATTACATAGTTTATTTCAATACTTCTTCCCCAATTTCAACTCACAATTCCATTGCAAATGTTCCTTTAGATTTATTTCATTTTTTAGAGGACATACAGTGAACAGATGGAAGAGGAAAATGCAACATTGCTGACGGAGTTTGTTCTCACTGGATTTTTATATCAACCACAGTGGAAAATACTCCTGTTCCTGGCATTCTTGGTAATATATCTCATCACCATAATGGGGAATCTTGGTCTAATTGTTCTCATCTGGAAAGACTTTCAGTTTCATATTCCAATGTACTTATTCCTTGGGAGTTTAGCCTTTGTGGATGCTTGGCTGTCATCCACAGTGACTCTGAAGACGCTGATCAACTTCTTAGCTAAGAGTAAGATGATATCTCTCTCTGAATGCATGATACAATTTTTTTCCTTTGCAATTGGTGTAACCGCAGAATGTTTTATCTTGGCAACAATGGCATATGATTGCTATGTAGCCATAGGCAAACCATTACTTTATCCAGTCATTATGACAAATGAACTATGCATCCAGCTGTTAATCTTGTCATTTATAGGTAGCCTTCTTCATGCTTTAATACATGAAGGGTTTTTATTCAGATTAACCTTCCGTAATTCCAACATAATACAACACTTTTACTGTGACATTATCCCATTGTTAAAGATTTCCTGTACTGATTCCTCTGTTAACTTTCTTATGGTTTTTATTTTTGTAGGTTCAATTCAAGTTTTTACCATTGGAATTATTCTTGTATCTTATATACTTGTCCTGTTTATAATCTTAAAAAAGAAGTCTGTCAAAGGTATACAAAAAGCCTTCTCCACCTGTGGAGCTCATCTCTTAACTGTATCTTTATACTATGGGACCCTTGCATTCATGTATGTGGTCTCTGCATCCCCATAATCAGATGACCAAGATACGATGAAATCTCTATTTCATACTGTCATAGTTCCTTTATTAAATCCTATCATCTACAGCCTGAGAAACAAGCAAGTAATAGATTCATTCACAAAGATGTTCAAAAGAAATATTTAGACCTCATACAATCTTTATTTACCAAAATTGTCATAAGATTGTGCAAGTTAAAAGTATCTATGTCTTGTCAGCATTCAAATATTTTGCAAAGTCCTAGCACTTTAATGACCTAAGGTATTAGTATAGTAAACCAATACTTCCGTTATTCAATAGCACCTAAAAATGTTTAGTCATGTTCATATCATAATTGAACAATGTTAGCATAAAGCAAATAAAAATATTTTACAGTGTTGTGTGTTACTGAATGTGGTTTATAAATTCATTAAATGCCAAAATAGTCTACATCATATGATAAGGACTTGATATGATGTTTTTAATACTAATACAACTATATTACCTGAGACACTCAACACATTTAACTTCATAGCGAATGTAGATTTGTGTTTGGTATACAGGTAAATCTCAAGAATTCTGCTAGCCATCAAGAGAACTTTTACTCTACTTCATCGGGAAGGAGTGAATTCTACTTCTTGTAGAAAACCAACTCATATATCAGGTAAAGAAATAAACAAAAATGGAAATGCAATGGGGACAAAAACTGAGAAGGGAGTTAACAGTGAAGATATTGCCAAAGCCTATAAAGGCGCTCTTTACATAGTGTGCTTCCAAGACTAAGAAGAGGTAACTTGCCTCTAACTTTCTATAATGGTTTCTAATGTCTTTTCCAGCTGTGACTGTATGTATTTAGACAATCTGAAAAACTTCCTTAATTCATAAAATTAAAAGATGAAATAGAACTAAGTTGAAGTAGGCATCGAGAAGAAAAGATAAGAGCCACAATAGGAACAAAATGGTCTTAATCTTCTCAGAAAAGAAAATGAAGCTATAAGATTTTTAATATTCTGTGATCTTGCAAGATTATCAGAATGGTTTGGTGACAACTAAAGACTTTAAATTTATATTACCAAGTTTCAAATAATGTTAAGATGATCTGACATCATAGTGCCTAGTGAATGGAGGGAAAAACATGAAAATGAGGAAGTCTGTCTATTTTCTCAGTCCACCCTGCCCTTCCTCTTTCACCGCTGAAATTTCTTTTACATTCTCACTGATACCACTGAGGCCTTTACCTAGAAACTACTCATGTGTTATTTTGCAAATCTCTGTTACTTGTTTTCTCCATTCTTCTAGCACTCATTCATTCCCTTAACATTACTATCAGATGGGTTTTTTTGCTAACAGAACTCCAATATTTATGTACCTCTTCAGTTTCTTTTGTTGGATTGTCATTGCTACCTGATTATATGCATATATGTTTTAGGTATCTATATCTCTCTGTGTGTATATATACATATGTTTATTTTTTCATGTGTATGTATAGATATCTAATATATGTACATATACACATGTATAGTTTGGCTAAAATGAAGCAGTGGCATGATTTGGATCATTCCAGTGGAATGCCACTAGTTAGAGATGAGTTCGTGGTTATTTTAAGTTAATTTTTGTTTTACCATTTTACACTGAGTTGGGTTTCTGTTTGATTAGGCAGAAACTCACTTTGCTAGACTCCCTCAGCCTAATATTCTTTTATTTAACTATTTTCCCCTTTTGGTTAGGCTCCCAATTATGGGATATTGACCAAAACTTAGGCACATGGGCCACTTTCTGTGACAAGCACAGCTGGTTTATCTTTATGTAAACATGAAACTCATGTCTCTTTAGAAGACATCTGGTCTCTTTAGAAGTGTTTCTTTTGCTATTTTTTCTTTGTTATTGTCATTCTAATCACAGTGAGGAAACCTGGCATACAGTGATGGCTATGAACTCTCATTTAAGACTCTTGAGAGGATACAGCACACACCAGGAAGATTACAATCATAATGGTCACAATGATAGTCCCAAGACAATGGGGGTATTCTCCATAGTCAAAGAGTGCATGAACCAAACCAACTGAAATAAACCAAATACAAACAAAAGATTAATGGTTATAATAATCTATAAATTTAGTATCTGAGCCCATAGGTTGGTTATTTGAGAAGACTTTTTGATTTAAGCTCAAAGCATCTTTAGATGATGAAATAATTTAATTATTTTTATAAAGGGCAGTGTAGGTATTTGTAATATTATAGTTTTCAAAAATCTCTGCTTGTCAGAGCCTTTTCCATATATATGTTGAGATTTTATATCACAGCTGCTTCCAAAAACTTTCATCATAGGAAAACAACAAACTCTCTTTGAATTACAAAAATGTTTAAATGGCCAAGGTTAAAGATCTGTTAGAGTTTATTACAATGCAACTGACATAGAATTTTGTAATTGTGTTCCATACAGTATGAGATACTAATTAGAATTATGACTGATCATAATATTTTAGTGCATATCAGAGTTCTAGAAAAATAATAACATTTAGAATACTTATATTAATCACATATATTTCTACAAATATAACAAAGAATGTAAACATATTGGACAATACTTCTCATTCAATTTCACATATCATAAGCCTTATTAGCTTAACATCTCTCTTTTTATAACAGAAAATACAAATTCTCTTTAGCTCTTCTGTGGGCTCATCTGGGAATTCCCAAAGTTAATTGAGGTTAAAAAAGACTTAATTTGCATTTTTTTCTTTGGAAAGTTTGTTCAAAATATCAAATGATTTAAATAATTGGTTAAATATAGGCACTGGTCATTGTGAAATAATACAAAAATGACAGATTTCAAAGGCAAATAGACAAAGTGATGTTATTGTGAAAAAAAATGAGCTCTTTTAATATTGAGAAAACTCAGTGTTATTAAGTAATCAAATATAGGCTAAAGACAATGTGGATCACAGAACATCATCTTGATAAAACATACAATCTTTCTCTTTCACAGGCCAGGTACTTAAAGGGTCATGAGAAAACTTAATCAGTGTCTAATAAGAGCAAACCAACACATGGTTAAAACTTTGCAATTTTAATTGAGGAGACTAAATTGTAGTTTTGTATTACTTTAGTTTTAATATTAAGACTCATTTTAAAAAATGATAACTTGAATTCTGGCAATTTAAATGCACAAGATTCTCTTTCTCTTCCAACTTTCTTTATCCATTTGGTTTTTATCCTTCATCATCCATTCTGAAACAACTTTTAGGTATCATCCAAACTAAACAAAATCACTCCACTTTTTTTTTTTAATACATGTCCTCATACCCTGTGATTTTCTTATCAAAAACATTTCTTACTTTACTTGAATACTTTGCCTACAGGGTTGTTTCCCTCATGCTGTTTAGAAATTTTAATTACCAGCTATTAACTAGAATTCTCAATTCTCAGTAACTTTATTTTCTTGGATATAAGTGATTGCCTAATACGTATTACATCCATAATCTGTAGCTGGGCAAACCTATGAATACACCATTTCATTATTTGTAGAAGCATATGTTTCCTCACAGTACAATTTCTCAATGTAGTAATGGAATATGTTTACTAGTGACCTCAAATATTCTTATTTTCTATGTAATAGGAAGCCCAAAGCAGATAAGCAAGCTATTATCAGAAACTAAGGTTTTAACATTTTGTCTTATTTGGAAATGATCCAGATATTCAATGAATGTTGGTCATTTAATTTAACATTGTGACCCTCTAAGGGTATAAATTACCATAGAGATTTAGGGAGATATTTTTACGTAGGCACCTTATAAAACATAATTATCTTTAAAAACTTTATAAACTTTATTGTACTTACATCCTTTTGCTTAAACTTTTACTTTAAATTTTTATTTTTAATATATGTGGGAATATAGTAGGTGTATATAATTATATGCCTACAAAAATCACTATGATTTCTATACACCAAAAACAGTCAACCAGAATACAGATAACCACAGAAGTGAAAGATCTCCACAAGGAGAACTACAAAACACTTCTCAAAGAAATCAGAGATGACACAAACAAATGGAAAGACACTTAATGCTCATGGATAGGAAAAACCAATATTATTAAAATGGCCATACTGCCCAAAGCAATTCATAAATTCAGTGCCATTCCTATCATTAGATTCTTCACAGAACTAGAAACAATGATTTTAAAATTCATATGGAACTAAAAAAGGGCCTGAATAGCCAAGGAAATCCCAAGCAAAAAGAAACCTGGAGTCATCATGCTACCCTACTTCAAACTATACTACAGGGCTATGCTAACAAAAACAGTGTGGTACTGGTACAAGACCACACACATAGACCAATGGAACAGAATAGAGAACCTAGAAATAAGATCACACACTTTACAATCATCTGGTCTTCAACAAACCTGACAAAAACAAGTGACAGGGAAGGGATTCTTTATTTAATAAGTAGTGTTAAGAGAACTGGCTATCCATATCCATAAAATTGAAATTGGACCCCTTCCTTACACCATATACAAAAACCAACTCAAGATAAAGAGTTAAATGTAAAACCCAAAACTACAGAAACCTTAGAAGAATACCTAGGCAATATCACTGAGGTCATAGGCATGGGCAAAGATTTCATGACAAAGAACAAAAGCAATTTCAACAAAAGCACAAATTGACCAATGGGATCTGATTAAACTAAAGAGCTTCTACACAGCAAAAGAAACTATCAACAAAGAGCAAAAAGACAACCTAAGAATGTGAGAAAATTTTTGCAATGTGTGCATCTGACAAAGGTCTAATATTCAGCATTTATAAGGAACTTAAACAAATTTACAAAATGAAAAAAAGAGCCCCATTAAAAAGTGAGCAAAAGACATGAACACACACTTCTCAAAAGAAGATAAACATGCAGCCAACCAACATATGAAAAAAAGCTTGACGCGGGGCGCGGTGGCTCACGCCTGTAATCCTAGCACTTTGGGAGGCTGAGGTGGATGGATCACCTGAGGTCAAGAGTTCAAGACCAGCCTGGTCATCATGGTTAAACCCCATCTTTAAAAAAAAAAAAAAAAAAAAAAAAAAAAAGCTTGACATCACTGATCATTAAAGAAATGCAAATCAAAACAACGATATACCATCTCACACAAGTCAGAATGGCTATTACTAAAAAGTCAAAGAATAATCAATGCTGGTGAGGTTGTGGTGGAAATGGAACGCTTACAAAATGTTGATGGGTGTGTAAATTATTTCTTTTAGTGTGGAAGACAGCCTGGTGATTTCTCAAAGACATAAGGACAGAAATACTATTTGACACAGCAATCATATTACTGGGTATGTACCCAAAAGGAATGTAAATCATTCTACTATGAAGACACATGCATACATATGTTCATTATAGCACTCTTCACAGTAGAAAAGACATGGAATCAACCTAAATTGTCATCCATAATAGACTGGAAAATGAAAATGCAGTACATATACACCATGGAATACTACAGTCATAAAAAGAAATGACATCATGTCCTTTGCAGACACATGGGTAGAGCAGGAGGCCATCGTTCTTAGCAAACTAATGGATGACCAGGAAACTAAATACTGCATGTTCTCACCAGGAAACTAAATACTGCATGTTCTCACTTATAAGTGGGAACTAAATGAAGAGAATATGTGGGAACTTAGATGGGAACAACACACACTGGGGCCTACTGGAGGGTGGAGGGTGGGAGGAGGGAGAAGATCAGGAAAACATAAATAATGTAAACTGGGCTTAATACCTGGTTGATGACATAGTCTGTACAAGAAAGCACGTTGACACATGTTTACCTATGTAACAAACCTGTACTTCCTTCACGTGTACCCCTGAACTTAAAATAAAAGTTTAAAATTTTAGTTGTTAATATCTGTAGGTATAGAGTAGGTATATGTATGTATGGGGTGGATGAGACATTATGATATAGATATAATGCAACACATTATAATAGGTATAACACATTACAATCATATCATGGAAACATTATAATCACATCATGAAAAATAAGTATCCATCCTATCAACCATTTATCCTTACTGATACAAACAATCCAAATGTATTTTTCAGTAACTGTAAAATGTACAATTAAATTATTTTTACTGTAGTAAACCTTCTGTCTACCAAATACTGGGTATTAATAATCACATCACAGAGAATAGAGTATTTATCCCTTTATGCTTTCATCTTTTGTGTTATGAATAATCCAATTATACTCTTTCAGTTATTTTTAAACATACAAGTGAACAGGCAACCCACAGAATGGGAGAAAAATTTTGCAATCTACCCATCTGCAAATAACAAGTTTACAGAATCTATAAGAAACTTTTAAAAAAATTTACAAGAGGAAAACAACCTTATCAAAAAGTGGGTGAAGGATATAAACAGACACTTCTCAAAATAAGACATTTATGAGGCCAACAAACATATGGGAAAAAAAAGCTCATTATCACTGGTCATTAGAGAAATGCAAATCGAGACCACAATGCAACACCATCTCACCCCAATTAGAATGGTGATCATTAAAAAGTCAGGAAGCAACAGACGCTATGGAGAAATAGAAACACTTTTACACTGTTGATGGGAGTGTAAATTTAGTTCAGCCATGGTTGAACACAGTGTGGCAATTCCTCAAGGATCTAGAACCAGAAATACCATTTAATTCAGCAATCCCATTACTGGTTATATACCCAAAGAAATATAAATCATTCTACTATAAAGACACATGCACATGTATGCTTATTGCAGTGCTATTCACAATAGCAAAGATTTGGAACTAACCCAAATGCCCATCAATGCTAGACTGGATAAAGAAAATGTGGCAGATATATACCATGGAATACTACACAGCCACAAAAAAGAATGGATTCATGCCCTTTGGAAGGACATGGATGAAGCTGGAAACCATCATTCTCAGTCAACTAACACACAGGAACAGAAAACCAAACACCACATGTTCTCACTCATAAGTGGCAGTTGAACAATGGGAACACATGGACACAGGGAGGGGAACATCACACACTGAGACCTGTCAGGGGGTGGGGGGCTAGGGGAGGGATAGCATTAG